>PVHY01016231.1:0-34222 GCA_004024945.1 Uropsilus gracilis | reverse complement strand
TAGGATGGTCATTTTGATAATATTAATTCTTCCAATCCATGAACAGGGAATGTTTTTCCATTTCCTTATGTCTTCTTCTATCTCTTTTTGGAGCGTTTTAAAATTTTCTTTGTATAGTTCTTTAACATTTTTTGTTAGGTTTATTCCCAAGTATTTAATTTTTTTTGGTGCGATGGTGAATGGGATGGTTTTTCTAATGGTTCTTTACTGACATAAGCATAGAAAGACTAGGCTCGATCCAGCTCAGTCTGCATATCATGTCCCACCATTGCCTGTGCCCCTTTCCTGGTTTCCATGCCCCCATCACATCAGGCTTCTTCTCTTTTCTATTCTTTACTTTTTTCCAATAGGAAGCCATTGTCAATGGCCTATCCTTTTAGTGGGTATTTTTCTTTTTAAAAAAGTCCATGAACAAACCATTGGATCAAATCCTTAGGTAGGAGCATGATCCTAGGTCTCATTTATGAGACTCAGGAAAGAATTTCAGCAATAATGGAGCACTGAACTGGGAGTTCAGAGACATGACTTCTGATTCATTCCATTTCTGCTACTATTGAATGCTGATCCTTGTGCACACTTATCCAGGGCTGCTTATTTCTATCAGTGTAATTAGAAGGTTGAGTATAGGGTCACTAAGAATCCTTTTCAGCATCAAGGTTTTCCACACTTGAATTTGCTTTATAGTGACAGAAAGAACAACATGCTGATTAATGTGCATTTGAGTCAGAATTTGGCTGATTGTAGCATCAGCAGTTTTACATGAACAAAAATTCCAATTTCATTAGTACAGCCAAGTTAATTTTGCTGGGTTGGCAGTGTGTTCTTAGAGGCAGAGTGGCCACCAGGGCCAGGCAGGAGGCAGGCTTGCCTGTCATGCTCCTTGGCCAGCTAACTGGAGGGTGAATGAGCTGAGCAAAGCCAGCAGTCCTCCAGGCTGTCATCCACTCTATTTCTAACGTGGGGTAGTAATACTGTGTTTCACTCATTTTGAGGGGCTAATGTGTATATGGTGATGTTTCGATAGATTATGACAGTTACCGAACAGTTACTGAAGCAGTTACTGAAACAATTATTGTCATATTTATTCATCAGGACATGTAAAGGCTTGTTGCATTTACCTTGAGTACTCTGCTCACTCCAGATTTATATGCTGTTTTATAGCTTCCTTTCCTTCACCTTCTGCTGGATAGTTGAGCTGGGAGAAGAGCTACTAATGTTTAAGGCCCTGATCAGAAATTGTCTTTTAACTTTTTACAATACTTCTATATGAGAAGGAGTTCTCTAAGGAGTCTTTTAATTATCAGTGGTGAAAATTTGATTTGAGATGATATCAGCAATTTGGAAATCATTTAACTTATTTAAAAAAATGAAGATGAGGTCATATAACTTTAACATTCATGGGTAACTTTGACTTCAGGTATAGCAGGATCAAGGGACTGACAAAAACCTTTCACATGTATTTCTTTGTCTTTCTAGTTCTGTTTCTCTTTTTGCTTATGTTATTTTTTTCTGATATATTCCCTCCACATGACAAAAAAATAACTTGTGGCCATGATAGCCTCAAGTCTTAGAGATTTTTATCTCAAAGAGGAGAGAAACAGGCCTTTCTCTTGTCCAGTAACCACATTAAATCTCCCCTGAGGAAACCAGGATTTCATCTACTTTTGTTATATGTCACCCTCTGAACAATCACATTGTTCTGCTTTGATTGACCAACCTAGGTTATGCTGATTATAATCAAATATAACCAGATATTTTTCCAGTAGCCTTTCTCTTTGGCAGTGAAAAGCTTGCTTAGATGAGATAGGCCAGACTGTGAGTCTTAAATCATGGTATGTGAGAACTGGAAGGGACCCAGAGGTCACTGAACCCAATCTAGCCTTGGCTTGAGAAAAGAATTGTCTTGTCCTAGGCCATATATGATTCAGTGATACTCTGTGTCCTAGGTCATATATGACTCAGTGATACTCTAAGTCCTTCTCTTTGCCTGTGCTCCTCATATTGGGAGGATTATGTGAATTTCTGCTGTCAGAGCAACAAAGGGTCCTTCTTAGAGAGGGACAAAAAACTGGGTCACATACTGCTTACGTCTGCTCCTGATCTGTCGTTCCTTCTTGTCTCTGCTTGCCTCACCTCTTTTCTCCTTCCTTCTCTGGATACTTAGAATATTGACCACTCAGAGCCCATTTCAGACGGGGTTCTTCTGGGTATAGCCATTTCGCCGCCCCTTCCTGAACCTCATTTTTCTAGTGGAGCTGTTTCCGGGGACAGAGTCTCTCCCAAACTGCCAACCAAACAGGCAGTGTCAAAGGGAAAAGCAGTGTGATTGTCACCAAAGCCTGGTTCCTGGGACAGGAAGCCAGTGGGAGGGAAGAGCCTCTCTTGGCTGTGTGTAATGAGGGCAGGCTCACATCTGCTGTGGGTGGGAAGGAGCGGCTGCTGTGCTGGTGGTGCTACTTCCGATGTTCTAAATGCTTCTCCAGAATTTCCTCCTCAACAGACTCTCTTCATGATGCCACTGCCAAGTCATGAAAAATGTATCTAGGACACTGACTTGTTTTGTGGAGGGAGGTCAAAGCAAGCAGTCAGAATCTCCTAGCTGGAAGATGGGTGCTCATAGGATGCTAATTCTGATTTTGTCTCTTTCCTTGACCCAGCTCTTCCTTCACTGTAGGTTGAGGAGCTCATTGCATGTGGTAGCTGGGTTCCTCTTAGGGAGCTCTGATGTCATTTGTGTTATAGTTGTTGCACACTCATATGTCAGGTTTCCAGAGAGTTGACCTCAGCTTGTGATGCATATTCGGGGCAGCATGTTTCTCCTACATGTCCATGACGACTCCTCTGCTTAGAGCCACCCTGCCCATGGCTCGCTAACATCTGCAGTAGAGGGTCAACCAAGCTTCTTCCATGGGATAAGGATCTGACTGATCCTTCTAGCATTTTCTCTGCCTTTTCTCAATCATACTCTTATGTTTGCAGATCACTGGACAGTCCAGTCCATCTCAATCTTCTATGTCCCTATTTTTCAGTGCTCTCTTTCTGGAGACTCCTGCTACCACTTGTCTCCATGTAAGCAACTTCTTATCCATCTTCAGTATCTTATTCAGATGGCAGCTCAGCTTTGTAGCCTTCCAATCCCCCCATAAGTAATGATCTTTCATCTGTGTTTCTGTAGCCCCACTCTTGCTGTTTTATACCTTTTCACTGTCTTTTTATGTGTCTGCAGGAGATAGTGTAACAAAGGGAAAAGAACACGAGCTTGGCTGGACTATGTTTAAAAGTCATTTAACCTATTGGAACTTCTTTTATTTATTTATTTTTGTTTGTAAATAGGAATGAAGAACCATTCTGAAGCATTTTGTTGAGAAGGGAAGGAAATAATCTGTGCTGTTCTTAGTGTGGTGTTTAGAACATATATTTTCTTAATAACTGGTATGGGTGCTACTGGTTGTGGTTATTGTGAATATTTTTGCATCATGAAATTTTAGATTTCAGATAACTGAAGTTTTGTTCTCATGCCTAAAACCTGATTCTTATGCCCTTGTCAGATAATGATTGAATTTCTTTTTGAATTCTTCCAGGCACAAGGGGCTCACTTTCTTAGTGATCCCATGATACTTAAAGTTGATGATGCAGAGATTTGCTGGCAGTATGCTAAATTATTATATGTCTATTTGGACTACATAAATTACATGTAAGTTGGTTGTATAACTATACAGTTATATGTAGATGTCTATAATATAAATATGTATATAATATATTAAATTTATTTCCGTATCATGCATGTTGACGTATATTTAACAATGTTTCACCATACAAGATTTATTAAAAAGTTTTACTCAAAAAGCTGGATTATGAATTTTTAGTGGAAATCAGCCACTAAAATAAAGTTATGGGTGATTTTGCATTTTCTTAGACCTTTGGTTTTGAGTTTGAGTTTGTGTTTTGCTTGCCTCTGAACAGTATGCCATTGGAAACTGTGGTGTGTCTTATCTGTGATCAAGGGTGAACAGAGCTAGAGTGACATAACTGCACCATGCATGTAAAAGTAGTAAGACTTGGTTGGCAGAGAGAAGATACACTTTTACTAATGTGACTTAGAAAGAACCCTGCATTAGGAGGAGGGAATCCAAAGATATTTTCTGGTACTTGTCCCCATTTTCTCATCCATGAGTTGGGAGTACTGGGCATCCAGTGGTGGATTATGGAGGAAGCAGGTGGACTATGTCTCTGAGGATGAACTGCTTCCTGACCCTATTTTACTAAAGCTATCTGGCTTTACTTTTAAAATCTGACAAGTGCATTGGAGTCCCTTATCAGATGTTATTTGAAATAAAATTTCTGTTGCTTAAAAAATTTGAACTTCTAGCTAGATTATCTTTAAGGATCTTTCCTGCTCCAAAAATGACTATGACTGTAAAATATAGCAATGTTTTATCCTTATTAATTGTCTAATGCATGTTTTGGTTTTGAAGTTTTCCAAAGTGAAACAGAGTCATGTTTCAGAAACCCTTTAAAGGATGTTTTTGTCCTCCTGTTAGATTTATATAGTTACAATGAAAGTGTCTTCCTTTTCTTTCCTTGCTTCTCCCTACTCCATTTGCTTTTCTCTGATTTAATTCAAGTCCTACAAACACTGGGAAAAAGTCATAGCTCTGATGTTGGGCAGGAAGATGAATTTCATCCTTTATTCTCTCCTCTCAGCCTAGTCCTTGGAGAGACCATGATGTTGTCAAAGTATGTATTCAGCAATCTGTACTTTTTCTTTTCAACATCCCCCATGTCTCCCCAGATGACCTCATACAGTTATAAAGGCAGAAAATCAATCAATCTATCTATCTATCTATCTATCTATCTATCTATCTATCTATCTATCTATCTATCTATCTATCTATCTATCTATCTATCATCTATCTATCTTCTACATTCTTCATTTAATAACTCTAGAAATGGGGCTCTGTGAGGGGGGCAGATTTATATTGGATCAGGCAATGAGAATAACCCAAGTGCTGGTCTTCCTAATTCAGTTCTTTCTCTAGTAGATGTAGACAACCTCTCAGTGCTTCTGTTTTCTGATTGTAGAATGGGGTTGGGGACAAGATAAGTGGTCTGCAATTTATGATGACTTGTCCTAAAATTTTTCAGTTTTATGAAGGTGGAAGAGCAAAATTCATTCAGTTACAGTTGGACTTTTTGAGTTTTGATCTCTTCCTGGGTCATAGACAGGTCATGTGTTACTGCCTGTTATGGAGGGCACTAGTGTGACCTGCAGTACTATTCAGGCATATGAAATAGCAGGGGAACAACTGAGACTTACAGTACACCATGTTACCATCTGTGGGGCATGGACGCAGGTTGAGAGATATACCCTAGGTAAAGGCACACCTCTAACTTTCTCGAGCCCCCTCTGGCATGCTAGAGGGTGGGAAATAGCAGTCTCTCACTGTGACATAGCTTCCTAACCTCTTAGGAATGTCCCAGGAGACATATGACTGAAGGGTTCGCCCCACAGGTGAATTTTCCTGTTATCACCCATACACCTGCTATATGTCATGTGTGCTTGGGAATCAGGTTGCTACTTCCTCGTTAGCTCATTGTGATCATTTCCTTATCAAGGTATAGAAGGGTCTTCATAACTTCATTAAATTGGACCTGGACATGCTTTCCAGGATTCCTGTTCTGTGGGCTGGACCCACAGATTGCTATTAATCTCTTCTGTCTCATTCTTCTTCTTTCCCCCATATAGGACTCCTAACAATCATCCTGTTTTGAATCTTGTGTCTTCACATCTCATGATGTCTATGAAAAGACTACTTGTGTCTGAGATACATGCCTTATTATAAAAACTGGTGTTAGATAATTTTGTCCAACTATGTGCTAATGTAGGTTTCCTAACACACTTGAGGTAGGGTAGGCCTACCTCAAGGTAAGTCAAGCATATTTTAAGTGTATTTTAGACTTGGGATTTGTTTATTGGGTCTATTCCTATTATAAGTGGAGAAAGATTATAATACTATTCGCCACATTAGAATTTTGCTGTATGTGAATGTAGACTCTTAGACTAATATTTTGGTTATGGAGAATTTTTGATCTATTCACTATTTTTATCATTATTATGCTTCTGTATTCTGACAGTGGGCTTCCCAAGATGCACAAATGGACAAAAATCCCATTTGGGGTTAATCTTTTTTTTTTTTTTTAACTTCCCTTCCCCCCCCCCCCCCCCCCGTCACTTGCTAGGTGACGTCAGACAATTTTTTTCCAGAAAAGTGAATCTCATATATAACATGTTTGTGACTTGTATAATGCTGTTTTTGCCTGGTAATTAACACCTTGGATGAGTGAAAATGTATGTGTTTCCAGAAAACCTTGAAGGGTTGAATTTAATGAGGTACAGCTCATGTAACAGATGAGGGTGCAAGTTCTTTTCCATTGATAGTGTGTCACCTTACCTTGAAGCGGGTACCTTCTCTACTGGAATGTGTGAGAATGGCCATGCTAGTCTCCCCTCTTTCACTTCTGGAAAGTAAATACTAAGAACCAACTGGGTGAGCTATTTAAGATTATGACATTATCATTTTATTCCTCTATCAAGGTCACACTTTATTATTTATTAGTATTAACTATTTATTGTATTTATTATTATATTTATTTATTTATTATTATTAACTTTTATTTGGACAGTGAAAGCTTTACTTGGGCAACTAACAACTAGTTCTTACTCATAAATTGATCTTACTTTTGAGATGCAGGATGTGATAGAAGAATGAAAGGAGTCTGACTGAAAGAATCATGACCTGTCAGTGAGAAAAAAAATACTGTACAGGGCAAGCTGAAGTGGCTGTGTTTGAAATGGGCCCTCAGAAGTGGAGTTGGCTTCCTTTAAAAGGGAGTTTAACTACCAGTTCTACTACACAAGGCTGCAACCAACTTGAGCAAGTATTTCTTTTTCGATCTTTTGTCTCTTAGTTTTCCCTCCCTCTTCCCAGCTTCTTAGCTGGTCCAACTCTTCCAAAGCATTCTTTTTTATTGGCATTGTGAATAACCTAGGACCAGGAGGACACTAAACTGGAGTTGCAGGTTTGTGGACCTATAACTATTCCAGTGTCAACATCTGCCAACCCTGCACAGGGACATCTGAGGTGTATGTAGCATAAAACCACTGGAAACTCCTCACTGTAGGTTTGTTTGGGGGGAGAAGGAGGGAGGGAGGGAGGGAGAGAGAGAGAAAGAGAGAGAGAGAGAGAGAAAGAGAGAGAGAGAAAGAGAGAGGGAGGGAGGGAGGGAGGGAAAGGGAGGGAGAGGGTGGCAGGCTTCCATCAGCAAGAATTTATTAGGACTTTCTTTAAGTATGGTGTGGAGAGGGAAAGAGAGAGACGGAGAGGCTTCCATCAGCAAGAATTTACCAGGACTTTCTAAGTGTAGATGTGCGGTTCCGTTTGTTCCTGTCAGTTGCTGTAGTATTTCAAAATGGAACCAGCCCTTGGCGGGTGTGTGAGGGCTGTAAATGAAAACTCGCAGCACAAACTCCTGCAACGTCGCTGCTGCTGTTTGTCCCACCAGTCCCCTGGGAGGACACAGACCTCCCTTCCTTGTGATTTGCAGAGTGCTGCCGAGTTATTTTGTACGGACTTAAGAAGCCATCTACACAGCCGGCTGGGGTTCTGGCACGCAGGGATCTCCGGTCGGGGCTGGAGTCCCGCGATCCTGTCTGTGCCTTGCAGAGGGCAGTGCCCACTAGGCACAGCCCTCCCTCCGCTCCGCGGGTGCCAGACCAGACGCCAGCCCCAGTGCGCTGACAGACGACTTTTTTCAGTTGTCAGTTTTTTTCTCTTGTCAGTGGAGCAGTTGGTAAGTGAAAGGAAACAGAGAGGGGGCGCAGCTGCTGCGAGGTAGAGAAGAGGGCACGCAAGGGGCTAGAGGGGAGCGCAGCGCCCCAGGACCGAGGGGCTAGAGGGCGTGGGGCGGAGCCAGAGGTGCCTGGCAAAAGGGTCAGACTACTCCGCCCTGCTCCAACTCCCCCCTCTCCTCATCCTCCCCTCCCCTCTCTCCCCTTCTCAATTTCTCCCTCTAGGCGTCCTCTCCTCCCCACCCGGTCTGGTCTGGTCCCCTGTTCCCTGTCCCCTGTCCCGCTGTCCTCCAAATCCTTCAGCTGTCGCACTGATTGCTTCTGTGGTTTTGTTTAAAAAAAAAAAAAAAAAAAAGAAGACGAAGACGAAGAAAAAGAAGAGAGAATCCAAATAGGTCTGAGGTGCTTTCTTGAACAGGAGCACAATCCTGATCCCTGGGTATTCGCCCGCGACCATGGCTGGTTTCAGTAGCTGCCTCCCAGGGTCACCTGGGCCTGGTGTCGCCCTTCATCGGAGCCAGCTTTAAGTCCAAATTTTGGGGGCGCAGCAGGGAGAACACGCTGAGAAAGTGACAATCTCGCACAGAGCCTGACTGGGGCTCCAGGGCCCCACTGAGTGTGGAAGCAGGGAGGGGACAGCCCAAACTTTCTCATCTCCTGGTCAGTGATAACCTGCAGTCATGGAGTCCCCAACCAAGGAGATTGAAGAATTTGAGAGCAACTCTCTGAAATACCTGCAACCTGAACAGATTGAGAAAATTTGGCTTCGCCTCCGAGGACTGTAAGTAAACCTATTTACTTTTCTTATCCCTTTCCCTCACCCATCAGTATTTTACCAGACAGCCACAGTTAGGGCTGCTCAGCCAGCCCCCTCTCCTGCGAGGCCCTTTAAAGATAGCCCAGAAGTTCCACAACTGCCTGTTAATTACAGTCACTGCTACCTTCTTTTTGACAGAGATCTGTCTTTTTCTTACCCTGCTTTGTTCTTTCCTTGCTTTGTGGAGAGGAAGATGTTCTTTGATTTCAGTTGTAGTTTGGTACTAATGGAGATTCTGGTCCTCTTTGCTCAGGGAGTAAAGTTTGGGAACAAGACTTCCAGTCAAAGGCAGCTTTTTCCTGCAAGGTGGTTGCAAATACCTTGGTAGGTCCAAGAACTTAATAGTTCAAATTCAACCTACTTTTTAGCTGCTAAAATTCTGTTCACCTCTTCTTCCTAGCCTAGTTCAACTTCTGATGTTTTCTTCAGTTTCTTCTTAGCAGAAAAATGGTTACTAGAAGGAAGGGCTGTTTTGGAAAAAGTGGGGATCAGCAGTAGTGTTTGAATTTCCTGGCAACATTTGTTCAGTAAAATGGGACATTTGCATTCAGTACAGAAACTCTTGTTGAGCTGAGGGACAAAGATACTTGAATTTCCTTATGTAACTACTTTTCAAATCTCATTTTTGGGTACAGAGGGGAGGTAATCTGGAAATATGCGGTGCTTTCATGAAATGATTTTATTACCAATGAACTGCTGATCAAGTAGGAAGCCATAGTGATAGCTGTGTGTTTACACTATGCTTCCAGTTCATGGCAGATCCCAAAATCACCTGCCATCACTACTGGATACTCATTTTATCAGGTATTTGGTATCAAATGTATTTTGTACAATTAAAAAATATATATTTTTCTCCATGTGTATTCTCCAGCTATTCTGTTCCTACTAAGGGCAGTGATACAAAAACCAGCAGTTTGTCTTGTTACAGTTATTCTTCATGAAATCAATAAACATTGGCATGTCCTCACCCCAAAACAAGACACATCAAAAAGGCATTGATCTGAGTCAGCCAGCATCAAATTAGAGGAGATCAGATCCCAGCCAGGAGAGGCAGAACTTCTAAAGAGAAGTGAGAAAGTTGTATTTCTTTAAGGGGGTTTTGTTCAGAGTGCAATTTATAAAAGCCTTCCATCAAAAATGTAAGTAAGCTTCATTGTCACTGATCTAAATTTGAAATCATGTCAAATAATATGATTTTGGAATTGTCTGATGCCTGGAAGCTGAAGCTGTAAACTTCCTCGGAAACCTTGCTGCCTTCTGGCTGGCAGGTTCTCCTGGCAGTGAGATGCGTGCAAGGCAGGACCTCTGGTGGGATGTTTACAGTAATCTCAGGCAGTGTGGAATGAAGTTTACATATGATCATATTGTGGTGCGCACACAAAGTTTGTTGGGGCCACAAAGTCAAACTGGTTTCCTCCACTGAAACTGGAGGGACTCATGTGCACACTTACAGTGAATGCTTTTCTGGGTTACTTCACTACTCAAACCAATTCTCCAGCTGGAGAACAGTGTTTGGCAAGACTGAGATGGGACCTTGTGCAGTGCAGTGTTCAGCACAACACACACTTTTGCTGCTTTCTCTTTCACATCTCTTAGGCTTCTCGCCTCTGGTTGTTGGGGTGTGATGTTATATGCATTTTCATTTTTTTAGTCTCTTGTATCTACTCAGCACCCTGCACTCTTGAACAAAAAGGTGTTGGTTGATGTTTTTCCAACTGGAGTTTTTGATTTTTTTTTTTACTCTCTTCCTACTGAGATGTTCTGCCCAGCAGCAATTCTAGCAGATTTGTAGCTTTACTTTCTAATTTGAAAAGGACATGTTACTATTGTTAATTGACATTTTTATTTTACTAGTGTTACAATTTTTACTACCACTTTTTTTTTTTAAAGCAAAACAGTAGTCTAGGGTAAGTTGCTAAAAACTCAGGATATCAAAACATATGTTTATTTATACATTGTGGAATTACACTTTTACAGTGCATAAAACCAGCACCTTAGGAGATAGTAGAGTGTTGATTTGTCCATAAAACAGATTGTCAGTAAGAGAAAGGAGACTGCCTTTCAATACTCTAGATAGAACCAAGTAGTCTCAAAAAAAAAATGTTCATTATCAATTTATTATCTTGGCACCCTTACAGAAAGCACTCATGGTGACCACAAATGGCCTGACTGGGAATTCAGTTCAACTTGAGAGTCAGTTAAGTTCAGAACTTGATCATCTCACACCTGGACTATTCAATGGCATCTGGTCTCCTTCTTGTCAGAATCTCCCCAATTTAATCTACTGTTGAATGCTTCATCTCCTGCATTAGAATGTAATTTTCTTGAGTACAGGCACTTAGTGTGACTTGTTCACTGCTGTACTTCTAGCACCTAAATAGGGTTTGGCACATAGAAGGTGCTCAATTGGTAGGTGATCAAAGAAGAATAAAGACCCATATTTGACTTTTTAATATTCAAAATGAAGATAAATATTTATTTGGGTCAGCCTGTAGGATAGGTTACCTAATAGCCATGGGCTAGACAGTTCTTATTGACATTATATCATGCCCTGGCAGTGGGGGGGCAGAGGTGTGGGAGGGGGACATGACACTCTAAACTGAGATAAGCATGGGGTAAGATATGCCAAGGCCACAACCAGGGCTGAATACCACTGTTGTGTTTACCCAGGTTCTCTCTGTCTCTCCACATCACTCTCCTTTCTGCTCTGGGGAGGAGCGGTCTTTATCAAACATGAGAGGATGGTGGCCATTATTAGTCTACCAAGAATTCACAGCATGGGAGAACATAGGGGATGGTCCTCTTACATTATAGCCCTATCCATTCCCCTTTAATGCTTTATTTTTTTTTTCTGTCACCATGATAGAGAAAAATCAGACATTTTTCTCATGTCTCACCATCTGTGTCTTAGCATTTATTTGTTGTTTGATCACTGTCTCCTCAAGCTAGAACATAGACTCCATATGAACAGAAAGTTGTCTTCCTCCTCCCTCCCCATTTTGGTCACTGGAGTGTCCTAAGTGTCTGCAGCACACCTGAAATGTAGTGAATTATCAATATATATTTGGAACCAAAGGCTGCTTCACAGGTCTCCCTGGCAAAGAATTAGGGAAAACTCTTAATTGTGCAGCAAATATTGAAAATGTGAATTTGAAAGACTACTCCAACCCAGGTGACAACAACCACATGCCTCGGTGTTTACAATTACATTTTCCCCATTTCCCTTTGAGCAAGAGCTCCACACCAAGGCCCATCACAGTTCAGAGGTGTAGTGTTCTCAGTTTCCCTCTGCCACCTGCCTACCCCGTCACGTGTGTATTCACGCTTCTCAAAGCTGGAGAGGAGCAGATACTGTCAGAGGGATGTGGTTCTTACCTTTCTAGGGGGAGTCTTGTTTTTGCTTTTCAGTAAGTCTCGGTGGTCACCCTGTGCTGTGGTCTTTCTCATTCTTCTGTCGGAGTGGCTAGGAGTTTTAAGAGTCCTTCCCGTGAACTTCTTCTAAGGAAATCTTTCAATCAGGAGATCTCACCACACTGTGCTTTCTTCCTTTGATGACATAAGAGAGCCCTACAACTGCATGGGCCTGAGTCCTGACATACACTGTGAGTCCTGAACAAGAGGTTTTCTATCAGCAGTCAGTTATATGACAGAATGGTATTTCTGCACTTTTTTTTTTTTTTAAATTGAGGACAAGAGAACAGGTTCTGTGTATTTCTTGGCATTTGTTATCACCATTGTAATTAAGGAATTGTGTATTTATTTTGCCAAACTATGAGACAGTTGGCATAATAATTTTGTTTATCCAGCACTCTATGGAGATGATAATGCCTCTTTGCATACTGTGAAGTAAAAGGAGGAAAATGGCTATTGGTATAACAGACCGACACCATTTTTTTATTGTCTTCCTTTAACATCTTACATTATTATGGTACAAATTATTGACTTCACATACTCTGAATGAAAGCCCATAATTAATTTCAATTTCTATTAACTTATTGTCCTCGAGATACTATTTTTTGTTTATCCAGCAAGTCTTCCCACTTCATTATTATGGCTATAGACCCTACCCCTCACCCTACTTCCTGCTCCCCACAATGGGAATAGGCTCAAGATCACAGAATTTCAACTTTCTGGCTAAGGTTTTGGGTCTCTGAGCAGTGTGCCCTGAGCAGGAGCAGTAGAGTTCCTGGGGTTTCTCTGTTGACTGTGGAAGAGAGTGGCATTCCTGTCTTTTGGGCTTTCCTGGGGTTTCCGTTGCTTCCATTTTTCACTTCATGGAGAAGACCTTTCAGTACATGAAGAAGGGCAGACTGTAATAAATCATCTTAGAATTCAGAGCTTTTTTTTTTTTTTTTGACAACTGGAAAAACTGCTCTTGTTTATTAAGGATACAGCCTGAGTCCTAGTGTCCGTTAGTAGGCTCACCTCT
The DNA here is from genome assembly GCA_004024945.1 of Uropsilus gracilis. Lineage (NCBI taxonomy): Eukaryota > Metazoa > Chordata > Mammalia > Eulipotyphla > Talpidae > Uropsilus > Uropsilus gracilis. The sequence continues at coordinate 21,127 of PVHY01016231.1, read as the reverse complement.
CATTGATTACTCCCAGGGGCAAGGGTCTGATTGAGTCTCTTTGCACTCATTACTACACAGGCTGCCTCGGAAGTAGTTGTCTCTCAAATTGGTTCATCAGTTGTCCACACAGCAGGGTTACCTCCCCTAAAAATCAGTCCCTAGAATCTTTCCTTCAGTGGTGACTTTATGGCATCTTTTTATAGTCCTCCCCTGCAGTCCTGTTGAGGGATAGTCAGAAGTTTATGAATGGAGGGAATAGTGTGTGTAAAATACTGAGGCATGAGAGACCTTGGCCTCTAAGGAGGAGTGAAAGGTAATGTTGCAAAGGAAAGCATGAGCCAGGTAGTGAGACAAAGAACTTTGAAAAGTTTACTTTCTGTTTTACTCAAAATAATGCATGCTCATACTTTAAGGAGGCAATTTTGAATATATTTCACTAATTATACACCAAAAGAAGCTCTGTTCTTTCAGATTATATGTTTTGCATACACATGATTTTAAGGAATTTACATTTTTTCTTTTAAGTTATAAGAAAATGTTAAAAAACCCAACTGCTATAAACTGGAGAGTAACTAAAAGAGGTTTGAATCTTAGCTTGGAAGTGTGGAGAACAGAATGAAGGTGAGATGTGAGGTCTGAAGTTCAGTTGGAGAAGATACTTGAATTGTGATAGTGCCATTGAAAATGAAAGACTAGGGGGGAGGTTTTGGAATGAGAATTGATAGCATTTAGATTGGAGCAGAGACAGAGGAGAAATTTCTCCAAGTTTGTTTTGAGTTGGATGTCTTTGCCTTGTTTGGGACTATGGTGAGACGTCTTGACTAACGCAGCATGATAAATGTGGGTTTAGACATGTTGAACTGGAGTAACCTCTAGAATGTCCAAAGAGCTGCTGGACATGGAATTGTGTGGAGCCTCTTGGCCTGGAGCTGTGGTCTGAGAGACATGATTCTGAGTGAGGGCTTTACAAACAGATGACCTACGGGAGAGAGCCTTGAGCCTTGATAATTAAGCAATTCCAAAAGAATAACACGTTACTATTTCCTCCAGATTACATATTTTAGTATATTAATTGGTGCTCTCAATCCACCCATTTAATTGGAAATGTCAAATGGTTCAGAATATTTTTTATTGTGCTCCTTTCTGTGCCAGGTATTAGTGTTTGCAGAAAAGATAGGAAAATAGCAGAAGGTATTTCCTCTGTTTTCAGGAAAGTTAGGGTCCAGTTGGGAGATAAATCATTATTCATGTGGGAAGTTAAAAAACACCAGTAAAGACAGGGCAGAAATTAGTTGTTAAATGAGTGATATTGACACTCTGTTTCAGGGTTCAGAGAAAGAAAAACTTGTGCTTCAGGTATTACTTGAGTCTTTCTTTCCTAATGAAAATACATTAAGTCACCCTGAAATATGTTCTTAATGCATATCTTTTTTCATTCATTTTTAAAACATTTCTTACATAGATAAATAGTTGCTGGGATGCCTTCCCTCCCTCGCTCCAACCCCTATGGTCTTCTCAGACTCCTCTCTCCTTTGATGATTTATGTTCAGTCCATAGGTCTCTCTTCCTTTTCTGTGGTTGTTTCTATCTGACAGGCAAGGAACTGTGTTCCTGGTACACAGCATTCTATGCATGAAGGATCGTAGTCTTAGCTTTGCGTTGGGCAGCCTGCCCATGCTCATTTGAGGTTTAATGATATCTTCTCATTGCTGGCTGTCCAATCTAGTCTATTCTCCCTATACATTCATTGCCTCTTCACCCCATAGCTCTGTATTCTGGCTTGGGGGGCCTTGCTCCCAAGTCGTTTTCTGTAATGAAATTTCTCAGAGAGGGTAGGCATCTACCAATGGCCTTTGTAGATGATCTCCACTCTCTCCCTTTGCAGATTTGTTGTGGAGCCATTTCCCCAACTCTGTGGGTTTCCTCTCCCACAGTGTGGGGAGGGACTCCTTGTTTTCTTGGGTGACATATCCTGAAATGGGGTCTTGGTTCATCCATTCCTGACAAATCTGTAGGCACACTTTTGTGATAGGTCTTTATCAGGGTTGTTCCTCCTGTCCATTATGTTCTATGATAGTCCTTCTCCTGTGCTCTGCCCAGTTGTATTGGCAGGATCCTTATCTGGTCCCTCACACTTTCTATGTTGCTGTTTGCAGTTTGTTTTCCTTATTCCTCCTGAGGACTAAGTGGAGTGAATGGGCAAGACTTTCCCACCCACCTCATTTTCCCTGATCCTGAGTGGTTTTTTTTCTTGCCCACACGCTGGTCTGCGATCAGGGCACCTGTGGCCCCCACAGATCAAGCTGGCTGGAGCTTCCCAAGCAAGCACCTAGCTTACCCCCGCACCCCCCTGCCGAAGTGAGAGCGGATGGAGTCCAGTGCCTGTGGGGCGGAGCTGCCTTTTTTCCGAGCAATGGCGGCTCCCATGTGGGCCTCCCAGAGCCCGTAGTTGTCTCCCAGCCAGGGCCAGCCCCCGAGGCCCTCTTACCAGCCAGCTTAATGGCAGAGGATGCTCGGTGGGTGCCCAATGGATGCAGCTGGCAGTCAGAAGCCCACTGGCTGCTGCAGGCGCAGCTCCCACAGGTCAAACTGGCTGGAGCTTCCCGAGCCAGCACCTAGGCCGTTAATACATATTAAGGAGGAGAAAGAGGTGAATATAAAAAAAGATAAGTAGGTCTTATATTTAGAATGAAATTTTCTTTACTTGAATACTAATACAGTATGTTTGTACAACATCAATTGCTTATGGTAATTTTATTGTGCTAACATATTAGTAATTACAACTCAGTATTTAGGAGCCAAGTGGTTATTATTTTGACCATGCTTTATTGCCTCTTTTTGCAGCTATTTATAGCCTTGGGACACAGCACTAAGCAGAAAGATTTATGCTTTTCTAGCTCTGATTTTTGGTCTTTTGTTTTCTTTGGCTTACAGAAAATGACTTTCTTTGGTTCCAGTTTCCCAATGTGGAAGGAAGGGACTTATATGACCACCTCAGAACTTTTTGAAAATGACTAAGAAAAATAATAGTTAAATATGAGACACATCAAATAATCCGTGGCCACATTAAGAATGGCAATTACAATTTCCCATTGATAGTAAAAATGAATTCTACAATAACAACAACAACAATACTACTTCTGGAGTAGATATATTGAATCCATGCAAAGTGCTGGCATTCTTCAGGCTTTAAAGACCTCTTGACAGCTGACATTAAATAAAAGAAACAAAATCTTCATGAGAATGAGAAAGCCTAAGTATTCTTGGTAAGATATAAAAAAGTTTGAGAATATTTGATCAAGAAGACATAATTTATGTTTATAATTCATGAGCCTGATTTATGTATTTGAGTGAATATCTACATATAAAGCAGGAAGCTCACCCATTAGTCATATACTCAGCAAACATACCTCTGACACATGTCCCAGGCACTGTGCTAGGCACAAAGGATACAGTGGAAATAGAGTCCCTCTTTGAGAGAGTGTTCATTCTAGACAGAGGTGAATGTTAAGCATGTAATTCCACAAATGATTACTTACTGTGATAAACACTGCAAGAAGTAGGGTGCTGTGAAAACATGTGAGTAAGCGCCCAAAACTGGTGCCAGATACAGGGAAAGCGTCTTTGAAGAAGTGAACTTTAAGCTAAAATATAAAGAATAACTAGGTCTCAGTTAAGTCAAGAATTCAGGAAGAGTGCTGTACTGTTTTATATGCCTAGGTAAATTGCGTATGAAAAAGGTTGAGCCTCTTGGCTCTGAGGATACAAAAGAAGTGCAAGTGCGAAAGAATTGCAAGTCCTGTGGACATGGGAAGTTCATGACCCAGCTGGAGAGGGCTCAGGCCTTGTCTTGTCTTTCCACCAAGAGGCTGAATTAGTATGATGTTCTGATAAGTCTGTGGGGATAGATTTGAGAACTGTTCAGGAGGTAGACTCCATAGCATTTTGGACACTAGGGTTCAGGGCTGAGGTGAGGATGAGGAAGAAAGTAGAATCTAAAGTAACTCTCAGTTGTTTTTTAGAAAAAATAATTTATTTATATATATGTTTCACTTCTTTGTATTCCCTGGGGTTCACCCACCTCTTTCCCTCCCTGTCTGCTCCCAAATACAAATGGCCAACAGGCACATGAAAAAAAGCTGACCGTCACTAGCAATCAGGGAAATGCAAATCAAAACCACAATGAGATACCACCTTACACCAGTAAGAATGGCCCACATCCAAAGAATGGACAACAAGAATTGCTGGTGAGGATGTGGAGAGAAGGGAACACTCTTACACTGCTGGTGGGAATGTAAATTGGTACAGCCACTATGGAAAGCTGTGTGGAACTACTAATGAAAATGAAATGGAAAAATGATGACAATGGAACTACTATTTGACCCAACTCTCAGGTTTTTAACTTGAGTTCAGGTGATATTTACTTCCTCAGGTTCTCTGGGAGGAATACTGTTGAGTTTTTGTTGTGTGTGGGAGCAGAATGATTGGGAAGTAGAGAGCATGCATTCGGTTTGGAACACATTGTATGTGAACAGCTTAGAAGCTTAGAAGGTGATAAGATGTGGAATTATAAAGCTTAGGCGGTGCTCTGAGGAATTTCAGTGAAGGCAGTGAGTGGTTGGGTAGGTGATGATTAGGAGATGAAAGGAAAGGCTCAGATGGGAGATATAACAGACAGGCCCAGAAAGTAAGAAAAATATTACATATAAAGTAAACATAATTGAGCATGTGTTTCAGTGATGATAAATTAATATTCATATCAATTAAAATTTTTTTTAGACATATACATTTATAATATTCTTATGAGTTTTCCCATGAATTTTATAGTTTGGTGTGAGCCCCTAATAGTGTGACAAACAACATCAGAACACTGTAAATTTAAATATATTTCTCATTGACATTTACTGCTTCACATTTGAGAAAGGTCAGTTAGCAGTCATTATAACTTTACCATGATCCCTTATGGTGTCATAGCCACCAAAACATGAATTTGGAGCAGAAACAGAAACCTAGGGGGACAGGTGTAGTCATCTCCAGTATTCCATGAGCAGAAAGAAACCATGACTGAAGAAATCTGTCAGAATATGGCCCTGATCATGGACCTTCTTGGACCTATAGGGCATCACCAAGGCAGCCCAGAGCCAAAGACTCGACTCGAGTCCACTGTGGAAGGACCTACTGAAGCTCTGTGATGGAGGCCATGTTTACTGCTGGAGGCTGACCTATATCTAGATTTGTCCAGTGAATGCAGCCTTCTGCTGCTGCTCCAGAGATGTCCTATAATGGGCTCTTGGCCTCTGAGTCTTGGGGCAGTTCATGGACTCTGCCATCACCTTCCTCCTCTGTACCAATATGACTCATTCATGGCTCTTTTCCTGCTCTTTAAAGCTTCAGAAATTGATATTCTCTTACTCCATTTCAACTCTCTTCTGAGAGCCTATTCCAGGAACCCAATATCCAATTATCTGCTTAGATACAATTTTCCTTTACCTTAAGGAAGGCCAAGGAATAGTGAAATTTTGACTTTCAACATCTCATTGAGTATCCTGATTAAAAGCCACATAAGACATCCAAGAAACACTAAATTCTGTATATCCAGAGTCCAAACTACAAAAATATTTAAATAGCTAAGACTTTTCCTGTACTCTAGGGACATGCTGAGTGAATCCAACAGTGTGAGATATATCTTTGAAAGTTGATGCCAGGTGTGTTTAGCAGTAGTTCACATTCAGACTCACATCCCATCCCTTTCTTTATCTATATCTCTGACTCTTGTCTAAGGATGGTTCTGAGGGTATTATAATAATTTTAAATTAAACCTCCCCAAAGTATAGTATATTTTAACATACTGTTTGAGGTGATTGTTATTGGAAACTGTCTAACTGTGAACAGCTATGAACATTTTCCTGAATAGGGTCCTGATTAGTTCATTGGTAAATGATAAAGATTTGTGACCATTCATCAGGCTCTAAATGTTGTTCAGATATCATTCTGTCTATAAAACCACTTATTGGAGTTAGTCATTGTTAAAAAGTGAAAGAACTGTTCATATCTCCCATTTTGGGGTATCTTGGAATAGTTTCAGTGATGGTAACTAGAGCGAAGGAGAATTTGGTTTCTATGCTCAACTGATTTCAGTTGATAGCAGACACTCAAAAGGATTCCTAATGAGTGTATCTACTACAGCTGGTTTTTAAAATCTTTTTTCACGTATATTTTGCACATGGACCTCATTTTTGTTTTATTTAATGATTGAAGTTTAGAGTCTGTGTCCAGAGACGACTTTTACCCTTAAGGGGCAGTTGTGTGACTTTGGTTCACCCTGCGATGCAATGACCAATGATTGCCTTCTGCCAGGAGTGGGTTTTGATGAAAGTTGGGAAGACATGGCATAGGAGAGGGAAGAGGAAAGGAACACACTAGAATAGATAGAAAAGTTCTAGAAAAATTAGACTAGTCACTGAAGTTAGGACTGCCAAAGATCCAGCTTCTGTTCAGACTAAATCTCCATGGGGAAAAACATGGTGGAGAATTGAAGTCAGTCTCTGGAAACTGAAGCCAGTCTCTGGGGAAATTATTATTATTATTTTTTTAAAGATCTCCACCCCAAATCACAGGGAAATGGTTTGTGAAGAGTGAGATTTTGTCTTAATCCTTTGGATTTATCTCTACTTTGGTGCTGTCGTCACAGATATTAAGAAATATTCCTGTTTTCAGCCTCTCTCATTGATGTTTATCTAAGTAGGAGCCAGAATCCCAGGAAGGAGGTCACAGAAATCTCATTCATCCCACCCACACAGTTTTGTTGTAACACAGCAAGTGGTTGTAAATATGTGAATAGAGGAGTAAGTCACTTATACAAGAAAAAGAAATACTTGGACTTCTACAAGAGTGACATTAGCTTTTTGTTTTCTTGCTCTAAAAAAACCTTTCTCTAGTTTTTTTTTTTTTTTTTTTTTTTTTTTTTTTTTTTTTTACTGGTGATAATACTGATTTGCTCAGTGTCTAGTTTGGTTTGCTAGGAAAAAAAACTGCTTTCCAAAGGAAATTACAGTTTTCCCTTGGGTAAGGATTCGTTTAATCTGAGTGCTGGAATTTTTAACCCAGGTCCAGGAGAGAAGCAGTTTTGAATTTTTGCATCTGCTGTGGAGGGGACTGGGGAGGGAGAACAGTGATGGAAGTACCTGGTGAGTGTGGGCTCACTTCCCTCTGCCCCTGTGTGTTTGGCTGTGTGCACTGGTGTGGTTGCACGTGAGACTAGCTTGCATTGAATCTTCTCCTCAATGTTTTCTCCTCCTTCCACTGACCAGCCAACACTAGAAATATGCTTACTTCCAGGAGTGAGTAAAACATTGTCTATTTGCAGCCCTGTTTCAAATTAGCTTCTTTTCATTCTCCAGACCCACCATCCCCACTAGCAAAATGCCCTGTAAAAGACTTCTTTCATTTCAATTTGATTTCATCACTTTGGATTAAGCCTACTGGAGTTTGCATTTAGGGGATTACTGTCCCTGAATAAGATCTTCCTTTTCTAAGAGAGCTATATGAAAGGGAATGATTTGTAGGAGAATTTTCTTCAAGAGCAAATTCTCTAAAAATTTAAACAAAATAAATAACTCTTTCCTAATTATTGAGCTATTCTAAGTGAAAATGAGTTTGTCATTTCATTATCTTTTGTTTTTTCCTTTACATTGGATCTTTGGCTAACCAGGATAATAGAATCATTGCTCCACAGATTTCCATTCTGTAGCTCCATCAGCTAAGCAATAATTTAGTTAGTATGAGAAGAAATTCATTCACTTTCCCTATATCTCTTCCCACCCCCTTCCTTCCTAGTCTGCTGGGAAGATTTTATAAGACAGCAATATACATATGTATATAATATATGTATCGATATCTATCTACCTATCTTTCTGTATGTCTATTGATCATCTATCATTGACATTTACTTGTTCAAATATTGGAAAAGATAGCAAGCAGTCAATACATAGTATTTTATATATATGTTTTAACTTGTGCATCATGGAAATAAAGTCATTGATAGAAATGAGAAGGAATGTGCAAGAGCCTTCTGTTCTCAGCAGCAAGTGTAGTCCTTCATAGGAATGATTTAAAACAGATTCAGTAGAAGTTTCTAGAGGTATCCAGTTCTGTTCACTCTGTATCTCAAGTGCCAATGAGAATCAAAACCAGAGGATCAGGTGATCGTTTAGATCCTCACTCGTTTCATGGATAAGGGTGGCATTTTATCTCAGCTCACTTTCCCATGAATTAATTGTTAATTGCCTGTGAACTGAACTCATGAGAACATGGAGTTAACTCAACCAGTCTTCCTATGCTTTTTGTTTTTCTGAATCTGTTCCCCAAATCTATTCTCCCTTGAGGGAACTGGGGCTAAGAACCAAGATTTCCAGAGCTGTGGATTGGCAGAGACATTGGCCTGGTAGGGAAGGATGGAAACTGGATCTGCTGGGATCTGGAGCAGCATGAGTTATCGCTTTTCAGAAAACCTGAAGAACACTGAAGGGAGAGTTGAATTCTCCATGTGTGTGAGCAGTGGCTGCATATTCATGTCCTGTGCTAGAAAACCCTGTGTCCAGCATGGGAGGTATCTTGTTGTCAACTTAGAAACTAAACACAAGTTTTGGTTTTTCTAAGCTAGCTATTTATAAACCTCATTACTGCAGCACCCAAGTGGGTGGAAGACTGCCAGGCACTTCATAATTTAGCATCAATTCTTAATTGACTCTCACTTATCCAGGCTATTAGGAATGATTTCCAAGTCATCCATTTGATTTCAAAGCATATACAACTTATATTTGACTGCAGGTATGCCCAGTAATTTGGGAATTCCTCACCATCAAAATGTCAATAAAGCCCCTCAAAAGCTTCCTTACTTCCACTCACTGTTTTTTTTTTTTTTTTTTTTTGCTGTCTCTATGCTGCTTCCTGAAATGTCCATGTATGTCCATGTTTATTGTGTACACAATCTCTTTGATGCTTGCTCGGTTTCATCCCTTTTCCTCCTTAATTGGGGCCAGAGAGGTAAAATGAAATGCAAAGTCTAGGTGACACAGTGCTTTGGGAACCTTTTCAAACACTGGGAGTCATGCTCTTTGCTCTTTGGCAATGTTTCCATCTCCACATCCATGTGCCAAAATGTGATCTGCTATATGCAAATGGATGGCTGCCTCCCAGGGGGGCATCTTCCAATGCCTCACTTCCTGTGATCCTGCGCACGCACATGCACATACAGGCTGTTTGACACTTTCTGGGAGCCTGCAGTTCCATAGGAGTGTTTCAGATCTCAACAGACCATGAATATTCCATTTTTAAGACCTCAAAAGACCATAAAGACCAGGAGTCTTAATTTGTTGAGGAGGTAACTGGAGATGAGTCAATCAGCACAGCTAGTTACAGCACATGGCATCTTGGTATTGAGTTACATCCTCTGGAGAACTCTGATGGATTTTGCATAAGCAGTTCAGTAGGCTTTCATTTCTAGGGAATTATAGATAAAAAGGATCTATTCTAAAATATAATTTTAGCTATTTCTAAGGAATAATCTGGATTCATAAACATCCAGTTTTGCTTTTTTTTCCACCTCCTGCTTTCTTAGCAACAGCCCAGCTTAGATGTGATGTGATGTGATATGAGTGGTTTTGTTAGACTATCTGAGAACACTGGAAGTAAATGTTTTGGCTCTGTCACTTGCATTAAGAGTACCTTTGGTACCTCTCCTTAATGGGAAGTCATTGAGATTGAAATAGTTGATATTAGAATGTTACTTTTGTTACGAAAAGTTCAAGAAATAAAAATAGTATTTTTACTCAGATTTTCACTGGATCATGTTCAGAATCCATAAACTTTTTCTCAAAAATAAAATAAGAAGGATTATATGATATTATCTAATATATATATATAAATATATGTATGTTCTCATTTCTCATTTCTCACAGGTGAAATGGGTCACAGTGATTCTGAGTTTGCAACATCTTTGCCTTTTTAGAAAAAGCAAAGAGTGTGACTTATCACTCTAGAAGCAAATCAGTTCATGTTTTCTTGGGTGCAGTGACTGTAATGCAGATGCGGTGTCGAGCTTAGGGTTACTCCCTTGATATGCCACAGGAGATGTATTTTCCTTTCCCATCACTTCCTTTCCTCTAATTCCCTCTAGTGAAGAGCTTATTAAATATTTTTTCATAATTTACCAAAATTGACATAAACTTGGAAAACTTGAGGATAGTGGGACAGTACATTTTTAAGATCACGTTCCTCTTGAATCTCCCCAGGACAGATTCTACCTCCATTTGATGGATTCATTAGCCTGAAGCCCAGTAGATTTGGATTGTAAATAGCAGTCTCCAACCACTTCCTCTTCCAGGAAGCACTCTCCAGGAGGCTGCCACCAATGAACCACCAACAAGCTCTTCCTGCTGCTTGCATCATTTTGCTTTGTGGACTTTCTCATTATCTTCTTCTTTCCTTAAAACAATTACTGAGCTATTATTGAAATATTGCATATATAAGGAGCTATAATGGATATGTAACATTTATTAGTTTCAGGTGTAGAATGTAATGTATAAAGGCAAAGTGTTCTTTTAGTATATGACCTCAGTAGAAAAGAACTTTAGGGTACAATAAGGAGAAGGAAGGATAGTACTTTCCATATGAAGCACCCAAAGTTACCCATCCTCTCATGAGTAACTTTCCAGACAAACAGGTTGGCTCAAAGTCAGGCTACTGATCCCAAAAGGTCTGCATAGGTCTAAAGCATCTTCTGGTGGGAACCAAAGAAAAGGGGCAGAAGGGGCCAGGCAAGTGTGGAAGGAAAAGATCACACATTACAAGATAAAGGCTACCATTGTCCGCCTTCCCACAATTCTCTCACCTATGCCCTTTCCTAGTATCTCCTTCCATGTCCCCTAGGTTCCTGGTGGAAGTCCAGGGCTGCAAAGCAGGAACAGCTTCTTCACATGTCTCTCAGGTTCATGTGCCTCCTCCAAGTCTTTTCTCCCAAGTCCTTTTTTAACTTCCTCTGGCTGCTCAGTTCCACCTCTCTTTAGGCTGACCAGGAAGCATGGGGCCTCTCTTTTTCAGATTACACTACTAGAGGTGAAAGGGAAAACAATAGTGAGTAAGAGCCATTGAACTCTTGGGATGCTATTTGTAGCTGTTAAGCCTATGGTTATATACAGTTGACCCCAACATAACACGAAAGTCCTAAACTCTCAGCTGATTCTTTTGTAAAGTGTTCACTTCTATCCCCTTCTCACTGAAATTAACATTTTTCTTACCCACTGCCAGCTTCTACCCCTTTTCTAATATGTGTTTATGCTTCTTTTCCTACAGGAGGAAATATAAGAAAACATCCCAGAGGTAAGAGCGTCTTTCTGAAAAGGGGAAGCTGATTGTTTGAGTCATTTGGGACCGCTCTACTCAAGTCTGGTTCTTGGTGGACATGAATTGTAATAAACAGTCTCTTGATTCCTTCTCATCGAGTTGTCTGTTTTATCTTAGAATTGCTACTGCTGCTGCAATTAAATACTGATTGCAGGCATTTAGCATGGCACTGGAAGCCTATACCATTACATGGGAATGGATCTTATGAATGAAAAAACTGTTGCTGTTGAGCTAGTAAAACCCTCTTCAAGGTCTTACTAAAAAAAGGCCTTGACTGAGGGTGCTGTAGGTGTATGAATGGAGAATACCAAGGGTCTTTAAATACACTCTTTGTGTTTGAGATCTCTTTGGCTTGAAATTCCCTTTTTCCTGTTTCACTGATCAAGTGCCATTGTTTTCAAAGTGAAGGTGAAAGTCTTTAGGAGCAGTGATGTCCTATTGATTAGACTGTAGAAAGGACAGTTACAGAGAAGTTTCATCTGTCATCATCTGCCATATACCCACTGCATGGAACAATGGGTCTGTAAGCATGAGAGTCCTGGCTCTGGGCTCCGCGTTGCAGCAGACCTTATGGTGTGAGGAATCACCCTGGTTGTGTATGCACACAAATTATGAATAGAGGATGGAAGATAGATTCTCTAAATGACAGTGACATGAGCTTAGGAGAAATCATGTGGGATTTATCCATTGGCTCATCTTATATTCATATTTTCTTTTTTACAACTATTTGTTCACATAAATTTAGTTGGACAATAATGGTGCATAGGGGGTTCAAGGCATCTTTTATTTCTCCAACATCCTCTCCTGTTTCTAAACTCTCTCTTTATTCTTTAAACTTTAGCTGTAGCTTTCTATTAGCATTGTAGTTCTAAGGATATAATCACAAGTGCTTTCTTAGGGAGGACTTTTGGTAAATTTTCAGTTACTGCATTTATCTTAATTTCACTTAGAGGTATTGTGCTCACATGTATCAGTGAACTTTTCTTCAATTAGAAGGGCCAAAGTATGTTATTTTCAAAATGACCCAACACTCTGAACACACAAGAGTGTGCTATATCAGGCTTGTTAATTGTAGGTCTTTGACCCTACTGTGTTGACTTTCCCCGTGTCTTTGTACCTACTCTTACCTTTTGCCCAATGGACCCTGTTCCCTTGTAGAAGGGTGTCTCTGTCCTCTGTGCAGTATCTCTGTTCCTTGTTCTCTGACACAGCTACTCTCATCTTTCTGTCTTGCTCTCAGCCCAAAGGTAAGCATCTGATATAGTGTGCCTTCTCTATCTCCTGTGTCTGCCGCAGTGCTTGGAATATGCTAAGTAGCTCCTCAGTAAATATTGTTGTATGAATGATTGAATACTAACTGCTCTTCTTATGGACTGAACTCTGTTCAATTGGTGTGTTTTTCAGATAGCTCCAGAAATGCCATAGCTATATTGTACACAACTCAGCCTGGAGTTGGTGAAAACATAAACCTAGGCTGTTTTCCTTAGTGTATATATTTTTTCTTTCATATATTAGATAATATCATATAATCCTTCTTATTTTATTTTTGAGAAAAAGTTTATGGATTCTGGACATGATCCTGTGAAAATCTGAGTAAAAATACTATTTCTATTTCTTGAACTTTTCGTAACAAAAGTAACATTCTAATATCAACTATTTTAATCTCAATGACTTCCCATTAAGGAGAGGTGCCAAAGATACTCTTAATGCAAGTGACAGAGCCAAAACATTTACTTTGTCTTATCAAGAAGAGTTTGGAAAGCACATTTCAAAGAAATTGAGCAGTTAGATTTTTTTTTTTGTCTAAGCATTAGAGGCCCACAATTTGGTCTGACTAGTGTCTGCTTTTCACTAGCATTTGACTTTAGTGTTGTAACTTTAAAGAGATTACATTAAGATAAAAAATCACTAATGCAATCAAAATCCACCCATAGATTTCACCAATGGTGCTTTGAGAAGACCACTTTCTTTTTGTTTTTTAGAGTCTTATTTTTAAAAATTTATTTATATACATATTTCACATCATTGTAGTCCTTGGGGTTCGCCCCCATCCTCCCCTTCCTGGCCTCTCCAGCTGGTCACCCTCTCCCCGTTGTATACTTTCGTTTGGTTGTCCATATATTAGTGAAACCATTTGGTTTCTGTTTTTTTTTCTTTTTGACTTGTTTCTGCTAGTATGATTTCTTTTAGGTACATCCATGTTATCATAAAGTCATCAAAGTTGTCATTTTTAATTGATGAATAATATTCCACTGTGTATATATAACACATCTTTTTCATCCATTCATCTGTTTTGGGACATTTGGGTTGTTTCCATGTCCTTGCAATTATAAACAGTGCTGCAATAAAAATCAGAGCTCAGGTGTCCTTTTGTACCCACATTGAGATCTTCAGGTAGATTCCCAAAAGAACTATTGCTGGGTCGAATGGCAGTTCCATTTCCATTAGTCTGAGGATCCTCCATACTGCCTTCCATAGTGGCTGGACCAGTTTGCATTCCTACCAACAGTGTAAGAGTATTCCTTTCTCTCCACATCCACGCCAGCACTTCTTACTGCCTGTTTTTTTGAAATGGGCCATTCTTGCTGGTATGAGGTGGTATCTCATTATGGTTTTGATTTGCATTTCTCTGAGTGCTAGTGAAGTTGAGCAGTTTCTCGTGCCTGTTAGCCATTTGTATTTCCTCTTTGGAGAAGCATTTTTTCAGTTCCTCACCCCATTTTTTGACTGGGAAAGACACTGAGTAGCAAGAAACATCCTGACCAAAAAAAGAGAAAATGGAGGTATTACTATCCCAGACTTCAAGAGAAGGCCACTTTTCACTTTTCCTTTTCTAATGTATGTTATTTCATAGCAGAGTCTCCTGTTGTCCTCTGATTTCTAAATAAAGTCCATAATTCTAAATAGTGGTGTAATCATTTGATATTCACTGTAGAGGTGAACAAATCATTGTGAGAAGATGAATTAAAACTTTGAGACTTCTTGGCAGTTGCTATACTTTTCTAAATATGGTGAGTGTATATAGATTGCTAAATAATTCTGCCTTGTTCAGGTTCATCGGGCACTTGGTGGGTGGTAATTGCATGTGAACCACTGAGCAGGATGCAAATTAATCACTCAGAGTAGAGGACATAATAGTGTTCGGTAGTAAAAGATAATTTATCACTTTCATATGTAGTTAACCTAAGGTATGAGATGTTTAAAAGTTGCTTCAATTTTATTTTAAGGAGAGATAAATAGGCAAATGAGAGGGAGTTTCACAAGGGAGCTGCTCAAACCTGTCAAGTTTCAAATTACTATGTTGAGATTCTTGAAAGCATATTTTTGCATATCTGACGTGAATGCTGTTGCATTTTTATTATGTCGAGGTAATAAAAAAGCAGATTGTCTTGTACCAGCTTCACTGGAGTCATATAAAGAGCAAATTAATATAAGATTGGTTTGTGCTCTTCCTTTTTTAATCACATACATATTTTCATATGAAATAGATCCATGTCTACTAATTTATCACGGAGTAAAAAATCATCCTCAAATTTATGGCTTAAAACAACTGTTTTAATTTGCACAAGATTTTATGTGTCAGGAATTCAGAATTACTTGGCTGGCTGGTTTAGATTTGACCCACCTCGTGTCAGGTAGGGCTAGTGGGATTGGAAGGTGCTCTTTCAAGATGGCTTCTTCTCTTTCAAGATGGGGAGCTTTGGTGCTCTTTATTTCTTTCTCTCACTACACATGGCATCAGTTCCCAGTATTTCTTCATGGAGCCTGGGCTTCTTATTGCCTGATAGTCCCCAGGTAATTGCATTCTTATGTCATATGTTCCAAGATATTAGAAATGGAAGCTGCTAGTCTCTTAATTGTGTTTTTGGTCCAAAATTGGCACAGTATCCTTTTTGTTTAGTCAAGGTATCACAGAAGTCATCCAGATTCAAGAGAAAGGGATATAGATTTCATCTCTTGATAAAAGGGTGTTAAAGAATTTTGAGACTTTCTTCATAGACTGAACCATCTGGCTTTATCAGAATGATTTGTATGAGACCTTTTCCAGGATTCTGAAGAGCTAGAGTTTGTGGCTACCTTATCTGATGAAGGATAGATATCTTTAAATATAGCTTGACACCTCTGTCAGATGCTGGTCTGTTTGAATGCTTGCTAGTCTTTTTTGATGATTTATTTGAGTAGGATTTATAGGAGTAGCTATAATTATTTTTCCACATTAGGTTTAGCATACAAGTGTGGATGCAACTGGTTAGCTGAATTCTAAATATGGTTTTGTGGCTTCAGTTAGTCAAATAAAGCTGGTGGTTTCATTGAGAACTGAATGATGTAAATGTTATATTAAAAGACTTTAGATCTTGTAGTTTTGTTGTGAACATTGGGGTGAAGATAGCCCAAGTACAAAAATAATTTACCTAAGTTTAGAATTTTCTTACTAAATTTCATTCTGTTTCACTTATGTATTTATGAACCTTTCAAATCCATGTTAAAGAAAAGAACTTACTGAATTTCAAAGTCTTCATCATACTACAGCCCAACTGAGTTAAATATGTTTTGAAAAGTACCTTATAAAGTACCAGCTAGACTGTAGTAGCCTAAAAGAATGTTTCAATGATAGTGGTTCCACTGAGACACACATTTAATATTAAGGGCAATTTACTTCTCTCTTCCACGATGAGATTTTCAACCAAAAGAGTGTGCTTATAAGTCACTCTTTGCATGGTTAGAAAGGACACTGATAGGAAGCAAGCTTTTCTCTGCATAGAAAACCTTCATGAATTGTGCTTAAAACAACAACAACAACAACAAAAACAAAATAATTATCCTTTTCTCTTTGAATGAGGCTTGTTTTGGGGGCCATTAATTCCACGACATTTGCTGAAATGATTAAATGGTAATTTGACAGAAAGATTACACAGGAAATCTGCTTCTCCATAAAATTCTCATCGAGTAGTTTTTTTAAGTTATCAGATTTGGCTATGAGAAGCTTTTATCTTTGAGAGAGCATGCCAGAACAAGTACAAAATAATCGCAAGTACCTAGAAATAACCAAAAATTTTTTGACTGCCCCTGAATAGAGGAATTGCCATCAGACATGAAGTTATAAACAGATTCTATGTTAGAAGTTCTTCTAACACACCCATACACCACACACACACACACACACACACACACACACACACACACACACACTCTCATACCTGAATTCCAGTATGCTAAGCAATGCTGTGATTGGTCAGCATCATCAGAGGTAGATGTATAAATACAGACTTATCCACACTCCAAGGGACCTCTGCTAATGCATCTACAGTTTACATGTTTCTGGACTATAGAAGTACTTTGGTCAGGATGATCAGGAGTTGGGATTTTGAGCCATATCAGATAATGAAAAGCATGTTGTGATAATCCTGCTCTGTTTAAATGATTAGAGACTATGGTTTTGACTATATGTGCAAGTATATGTACATATGTATATGGTTTCATAAATCTTGACATTTCAGTGAGCAATAAACTTTAGCCATCAATCTCTCATCTTTTTGATTATCATATTACTTTGGGAATCACCTGAATAGAACATTTCAAAAATCTTCCAGTGCAATAAAAGTTCACTTACCACTTACTCCCCCATGCTTAAATAGATATTAAAAATAAAATGATATGTGAAAATTTTACATGTTTGCGAAGCAGGATACAGAAAATCCATTGTTCAAAATTCAACTTAAATCCCATTGTTTTTATGGGACATTCTTAAGTTTTTCCATTCAAAAGGGATCTTGTTCTCCCAGAACAAGAGTAGAGTTACTATTTCTTTAATTTCATATAAAAGAGTTACATGCATGCTATTCTTGGAAACATTGTGATTTTAATTAATTTATTTTTAAAGTAGGTAATATGCTCTCCAAAGGGTAGCACTTTGAATATAGTTGATATTTGTTAAAAGTGGGTTGAACTTATGAATGAATCAGTTTGGAATCCTGCATATATTTCTGCTATGGATCAGAACTAATGTCAGAGTTGTCAGGTAGAACTTTGGGTAAATATGGTCAGACTGATAAATGACTCATGCAAATGACTTTGCAGATTGTCTCATTCTCCCACATCAGAACTCCCATTTGGCCCTCACACAGACCATCATCTATCATTCTGGTTCTAGTACTTGAGGTCCTTCCATGAGAAAGGTGAGACATCAAGTCAATAGCCTGCTACATTTTTAAATTTAAATAGTTAAATCTATTTGTATATATTTAAAGTCTTCCAAAATATAGTTCTAATTTGGTTGGAAAATATGAGAGCATTTTTTCTCTATGTTAATGCTTCCATTCTCCTCCATTCAAACCATCAATCCTAGAAATGTTCAGTGCAATAGCAAATGTGTTTGTTTTTGGTGCTTTATTCTGACTACTTGATAAGAGTATGATGTTCAACATTTGAATGTTCTCTGGTGTTTTGCTAAGATGACTTCTAGAATCATTTTCTTAGATTGTCTGATAAGACTCAAGTGTGTTTTTAAGACCTCAGTAGCACTTATGCTGGGCCTTGCACCATATTTTAGAAGTTAAGCTCAGACTTTTAAGTTCCTTGAATGGACAAGTCTCTAAATCCCTCCTAATTGCAGGCCCTCAGTATTGCAGATGCAGAATGAACTTGATTGATTCAATCACTGGTAAGTACTTCTAAATTGGGGCCAGGTCCAACTCCCAACAGAAACAGCTGAAGAAGCAGATTTTGGAATCCTTAGAGGCTTAGAGTGAACCTAGATCTAGCAGTGTGTATTGGAACTCAACCTTTCTCTTTGTGGGGCTTGTTTGTAGGGTTTTTAGCAACACTAGATGCTTCTGCTCACTAGTTTGTAATCCATTTTTTTTCTGGCTGTGATAGCCAAAAATCTTCCTGGAGGACTAAATTACCTCTGGTTAAACTCATTGATGTGGTTGAAACCACTGGTATAGATAAAAGATTAGGAATCATATTCAGAAGACTGTACTTGCAGAGATTTTTTTTTCCTTACAGTTATTAAAGAGATTTCTCTGAGTGTGCAGGAGATTTGAAACTATTAGGAGAAAGCACATGTTCTCATCTGAGCCTGGACCTGTATTTAGGTGTTGGTTTCACAACTGCCTTTTGCCATTGAGAATCAGTCTTTTCTTCCTTTTGAAGAGTAAAGGGGTGAAGACACATTTTGATTTAAAAAAAAGATAGAATCAGATTTGGATTCTGCTGCAAATTAGTCACAAGTTATCTTCAGTGGCCTATGTTCTTTAATCTCTAAAGAATAGGGTTGAGCATGAGGATTTATCTGGTTCTTTTAAATTCCATTTAAATAAATGATATTCTCTCATTCTGTGGTTCTCTGACTGTGAGGTCCTTCTACAAGAAAGCCCAGACCACTAAACATTTGCAGTGATGGCAAGAACACTGGTCCTGTATAGCTGAATCACTGGCTAGGAGCAACAATACCAACTAACATGGGGTTAACTGGGCAGGTGACACAGTCTGACCCCCATAGTGATGACTGTTTGGCTTCCAGCTGCTTCACTCTCAATGATGACATCTAATTTCATTTAAGTCGTGGCAAGGACATTAAAAGGGTAATTACCAAAACACAAACTTTGGCAAAATCATAACTATGTCCCAAGTGCATACTATTGATTAAATTTATTGTATGTCAACTATGTGCCAGGTACATCAGGTGCTTATCTTATTTAATCCTCACAGTTACTCTATTTTACAGATGAGAAACTCAGGGAAAATAAATTACAAGACCGCAAAACAGAGAGAGAGGGGCTTGAGTTAGTATTAAAAGTCGAGTCTTTGAGAGGCAGGAGCTGCTTGAATTCTTTCTGTTCCAATGGTTATATAACTTTTTCTTTACAGCTATGAAACCTCTTTCTTTTTCCTCCAAATGAAGCAACTTAAAGCTCCATAAAACCAAAGGTCAGAAAGATTCAGCTATTGGAGTTCATTTCCCTATCCCACCAGCTGATCTTTTCTCATCAGGACATTTTATGTTTGAAAAATTCTCACTTTGGCCTTAACCCAAAAGTTGAAGCTTTCAGGAAAGTTTCATGAGGACTTGAAAAAAGATCTACATTTGAAAGTGTGACAGAATGGGGGAAAATTTCTTCACCTTCACTACCAGATTTTTTTTCAAAATCATCTATTTTGGTACATAACAACTTTAAGTACTTTGAAGGGACAGAATCAGTCATACTTTGATACATCATTCTTTATGCATAAGAAATAAATGACAAAAATAGAATCACATAAAAGAAAACATGTTATGTATTTTTTTATCCTCCAATTTAGTATATAGTGCCTTTCAAAGGTCCTCTGGTCAGCGTCTGATTTTTCCCATGACTTTCCACAAGTTGGAATCACTCTCAACTCTGGGCTGTTTATTTTCATAACATTGGGATGTCAGAGAGAGGGAACCAGGATGAAAATTTTAAGGAAGCTTGAGTAGGCTAAGTAGAGAATATTCTTTGAAAGAGGACTATTTATATTCGTTGTTCAGTAACGACATAAGAAAGGGATAGGGTTGTTTGAAGAGAGGAGGTTGCAGTCATCCATACTGAGGTTGATATCTGAGTTCTGGAACAAGTCCTGTGTAATGCATGGCTAAGTTCCCCTTTTAATCAGAACATCAGTTTCCTCTTGGTAAAATGCAAATACAACTACTTACTTCTAATGGTTCTTGGGAATCTAAAATATAATAGTCTATATTATGTATATAGGGAGTCTGATACATGGACTCATTCAGTCTCTGAGGGTTTGGAAGATCCTTCTGAGAGAAATCACAGTTGTGGTTGTTGGGAGAACAGCCTTCATTAAGAAAGAAAAAAACAAAGTTGGAAAAGTGCAGTTATTTTCAATAATCTATTTTCAAGGGAAATTTGTCTTCTTTGAACTATCACAGAATGAATAACACTGTATCTTATTGGTTGATAGCATGGGTTCTAGATGTCATATGTGGGTTCTAAGTCATGCTTTACTAAATGCTGAGTGTACGAACTTGAGTTCATCTCTTAATTTCTTTAAGCCAGTAGTTCTCATGTGTGGTGGTGTTACCTCTGGAGGACATTTGGTAATGTCTGAAGACACTTGGCACTGTCATATTCAAGAGTGGTCGTATACTTCTAACATTTAAGCACAGAGACCAGAAATGCTACAAAACCTACAGTGCACAGAACATCCCCGTCATAATGGATGATTTCTTGGTCAAAATGTCTAGTGCTGAGCTGGAGAAGCCTTACTTTAAGCCTTGTTTTCTCCTCTGTAAAAAAGGGAATAATATAGTATATATTTCATAAAGCTGTTGCAAGTGTTGAAAGAGATGACATTTGAAAACCCTAAGTGCATTTGATAGCTATTAGTAAGTGAAAATATTTTAGCTATTAGTTTTATTAAAATCCCTATTTTGACCTATGATTCATTACTTATTTAGCAGACTTATGAATTCTATTTCATAATTTATATAGTGGAAAGACAAGGTTTTGCCTGTGTAGTAGATTCATTTAAGATTTTTAAGGAAAAATTTCAAAAGTACTTTTAATCATGCATTGAAATATTTTCAAATTGTTATAAAGGGAAAAATGCTGTAAATGCTGTCTGATTTATGTAAATACATCATACTTTATATAGAGATAAAAATAATAACTTAAAAAAATTATATATAAATTTCACAACATTGTAATAATCCCCAGGGTTTACTCCTCCTCCCCTCCATCCTCCCCCCCCCCCCCCC
>PVHY01016230.1:0-34236 GCA_004024945.1 Uropsilus gracilis | reverse complement strand
ACTCCTGGTTGCACGAGGCTGTGTGCACCACCTCAACGACCAAAGTAACGAGCTCTTTGTGTCTGATCAGCTCCTCCTTTCCCAACTCCCCCATCATGTGTTGTCTACTCTGCGCCAACCCTTAGTCCCAGGCTGGCTTAGGTGAACCCTTCAAAACGAACAGAAAACAACTTGTGTGGTTGTAGCTGCCATGCTGAAACTTCACCCTCCTCTGTCCTGTAGCATTGGCTTATTCTTTTTTTTTTTAATTTATTTTGTTCTTTAGATCACAACCTTTGTAAGTGTAGGTTTATTCTTGATCTTTACTTTTTGATCTTCGTTCTCTGATGTTTTGGTTCCATCATCATGAACTTGACCTCCGATATTCAAAGCCAGGGCTCTGGAGTTGGACTCTCTGGTGCGTGAACCTTGTCTTTTCCATCTAGAATTTTCTGTAATGCCCTGATGGCTCATCATGCTGCCGTCTAGCTCGTCCGTGGCTGCAGCTCACCTGTTCTCTGTGTCTTGTGAGAGCAGGGAGCTTTTCAGGCACTGGTAGGACTGAGCCACTTCACAGAGTAACCAGTGTGGGAGTTCATGAGTGGAAAGGACTGAATGGGAAGCAGGGAAGGGAACTAACTTGAAGTCAGAATCCTCAGGTTCTTGATGGCTCATGAACTCCCGTCTGTCACTGGAGACCTCTCCAGGACCCATGAGCATCCAACAGGCAAGAGGTTCATCCTATGCTCTGGATCACTTAGGTGTTTGGTAAGAACCCCACATTACTGATAAACTGATTAGCTGCTTAGTTCCTATTGGGAACAGACTGACCAAAGTCACTCTGTTTTGTGTAAAACCTCCATTTTGAGACCAGTATCCTTTCCCTGCCCTCAGTTGCAAGGTACCCATCACGACTGGCTGGGCTGACATCCTGTTCCTGTTCATCCCTGGTTGTTCCTGACAACAACATTGTCCACCTGATAGATGATGGACGCCAGCATTATCCTCCTGATAGATGATGGATGTCAGCCTTATTGGAAACCTGCAGTTATGGAAATGTGTCCCACCATTATGGGAACGTGGGAACATGTCCTGTAGTGATGGGAACATGTCCTACACCTGCTTGCTTGCTTCACAATGGGGGCAGTGATGGTTTTACCCTGTAAAAGGTTGTAACAGAGATTACTTGGGGTCTCTCTTGCCGAGCTGGCTTGAGGACCATGGTGCACCAGTAATAAACCTGCAGCTTTGAGCTTCAGTGGGAGTCCTTGTGTCTTGCTGAGTGGTTCATGAGTCACAGCAGTTCTGTCATTCGTTCCTCTGTATATAACACGTTCATTAAGTACCCACCACGTGCCTGGCTCCTAGCCTAACATCACATTTCTCTGCTTCTTTGACATTCTGCAGCTACTGTCTTTTCCCAAGCAGGAACTGTTAGCTCCAGTCAGATGGGAAGTCAAGGGTGTGAACAGGAAGCCCCATGTTCAAGCTGTGCTGGTGACTGAGAAATTACCAGCACCATGACATTTGCTCTTCTCCTGACAGCTGACAGCATGGCACAGCCTGAGCTCTTGTGGAGACAGTAGAAACCCCCTCAAACCGTCACGTGCAAGGCATTTCCCACAGAGCGGACATGACAAGTCAGAACAGGGCGCCTGTTCCCTGACTTGACCAGTGTCCGTGTCATTCTCTCAGAAAACACAGACTCTTGTACTGTCTACACTCTGACTTTCCAGATACAAAGCTGCTGCCATTAGGATCGCAATCACATGCTCTTTGTACCAGGTTTCCCCCACTCACTTAGGTCTTGGAAATTAAATCATGAAATACTTTGAGACTATAATGACTCCATGTGTTTTATTATTGGGGTGTGTCTATTTATCCATCTTGACTGGCTTTAATTTTTCTTTATCATAGTCATTTCCTCTAGAGAGTTCATGTTCATGGGCAGTGACATTCATTAGGCGGAATAAGCTCAGTGGCAAGGGTGGGGGGTGGGGGAGGGGAAATCCATGTGTCTCTACGTGCCAGTCAAATTGGTTTCCTCTCCCAGTGGTCCTTTCATTGTCTTTGACTCCCTTTACCCCTCAGTCTCTTCCTCCAGAGTGGAGTCCATCAGGGTTTCACTGATGCTCTGGGTTTGCTGCTACTTTGCTGGGCTTGCAGTTCGTAGGGACCCGCTCTTCCCCTGAGACTGTTGACAGATGTGTCACCATAGCCATTCAGTGTCCTTGTAGCCATTGAGTGTGTGACCTGCCTGCAGATTCTCCTTTCTCTCCTAGAAGCCAGGGCAGCATTTCCTTCTGGTGGATTCAGAGGCTCCTGTCTTCACCCTGCTTTCACTGTGTGAATGAGAAGACACACACAGCTGCAGTTCCCAGGCAGCCGTGAACTTCCCAAAGCACTGCACACCCACCCCTGCGGCCTTACCGTCACCTGTGTGCCCATGTCCGAGTGATGTTGCCTGGGCTGGTAGAAGAATCATCTCAAAGTTTCTCATCCACAGAGAGCTAACTTTCTCTGGCTCCCTCAATGAGGGGAGAGGTGATGTTTCTAAAATCTTTGACAAATGGGTCCGTCCCTCTGTGCTGTTCTGCTCGCATGCATTTGTTCTATTATAGGTGTCCTTGGTACTTAAAAATCAGTTTGCAAGGGAAAAACAGTTGCTACTGGGAAGAATGCCACCTGATTCTCATTTTCTAGAGTGTGTGCTGAAAGCTTTGGGAGATGAGGAGTCCTTTCTTGGGTGATTGATGTCCTTTTCATTATTGTCACTAGCCTCGAAAGAGGATGGGTACACGCATGGGGCTCTAAGGAGGATGGGTACAGGCAGATGGCAAAGGCCATGATCCCTGACAGAGGACAATGGTGAAGCAAAGAAACCCTTTCCTTTTAGTGGTGGTGTGACCTGGGACCTGCCCTTTCTCCTCTCTGAGCCTCACTTGCTGTATGTACAAGACTGAAATGAGTACATCAAAGGATAGTGGAGAAGGTCCAATGTAAGGGGTACATGAGGGCAGGTTGTTTACTCTGATGAGCTATAAATACATGTTGTTTGGTATTTCAGCAATAAGGACTTGCTTGTCTTCTAGGTTCATTGAGTTTTCTGTGTCACCCTGTTCTTGTCCCTGATCAGCATACACCTCAGCATTCAACATGACCAGGCAGACTGTCTGTGAACTAAACTCCGAGATCCATTCAAAAGAGCAGAAAGCTGGGTGTGGTGGCGCACGCCTGTAATCCCAGCTACCTGGAAAGCTGAGGCTGGGGATCATTTGAGTCCATGGCACCCCGGGCAACTCGAGCCTGGGGTTCCATGGGAAAACATAGCAAGACCTAGTCTCAAAAAAAATGGCAGTGGCCTAACAGCAAAGATCTTAAAAAGAAGACTTGGAGACCCACCATCAGCCAAAGACTGTCCCCATGGAGGAGCAGCTCTACCAAAACACAAGACTGGAAATCCGGTCCCCAAAGCTAACGACCCGAAACATAATGGGAGGAAGCAGCAAAAAGAGGCAGAAAACAATAGAAAGAGCAGCCACCAGGAAACAAGAAACAGGGGTGCAAGCCAAAGGTGTGTGGGATGGCCAGTGAAGATATTGAGAAATAAAGGAAAAAAGAAGACCAAAAAGACTAAAGGGCTAAACATGGACAAACAACAAAAAGAGAGGAGGCAAAGAGACCAGAGGGAGCGTGGTGGGGTGGGATCATCCTACGGGGATCAACAATTATGCAATCATATACAATACAAAATCCAAAAATAAAACAACAACAACAACAACAAAAAAGCAAAAGAGCAGAAACTCAAGGGACCAAGTGCACACCCACTGTGCACATCCCCACACTCCCAAATACCTGCTCCCCTCCCCCCAAAGCTCTCGGCTGTGATTGCTTTAAATCAGGTGGCGAATCTGATCATCTTCCTCCAACAGAGGACAGAATCTGGCAGGACAGCGTGGGCATTTGTGTGCCAACAGGGCTTCCTGGTGACTGAGGCGTCTGAAAGGGGAGGAGAACTGGACACTCCCATTCCAGGATCTGTCATGAGATCAGAAATCAGGGCTTGGCTTCCGTGCCAAGGCTCTATTGCCCTCCTGGCATTGACTTTCTGGGGCTACCCCTGAACTTTGTTCTCAGCTCTGTGAGTCAGGGGTGGTGGCAACACCGGGAGGGGAGAACTGGCACCTCTAAAACACATGAAGATGTGGACCAATGCTACTGTGATGAACAGCAATATTAATCACTCCTAAGTCATTGATGATTACTAAATATTATTAATAAATATATAAATATGACTAAAATAACATTATAAATAAAGCTCTGCAGAACATGGCCAGTAGGAGGTGGGTGGAGGTGACTTAAATTTATTGTCTTTCTAATGAATGACAAGGGACAAGGAGACTGTCATCAATCCTCAGACCCACCCTACCCCTAGTTATTCTCTTCATGATGTCTCCACAACTCAGCAGTCCTGGGTTTCCAATCCAAGATCCTCAAACTGTTGTCCTCACTGTCATTGATCTGACAACAAAATTCTCACATCAAGATCTTACCTATGTCCAGTTTTTCCAGCATAGACTGTTTTTATCCGGGGCCACTGAACTTGTTCAGATCATTCCAAAGAGTAAAGAGTGAGATGTTCCTGAATATTCCGTGTGGGACTTTTTCTGCTTTGCTGGGCTCGGGAACGAGGGTGGGGTGCAGGGGTTAGAAACCTTCCAGTTTACATAGGAGGAAACACCTCCTAATGTCAAAGACAAAGGCTTAAATAATTGCAGGCCCTGTTCTATTGCTTCACCCCACAGGGGATATTTTATCAGACAGACCAGTCAGGTGTGGATGGAAGGACCAGGGTGTATTCCTCAGAAGCTGATAATGTGTGGGCGGGGACAGAGCGGTTGCAGGAGATGGGATGAAGAGGCAGGGCTCCCCACATGCACTGATCTTTGGGTGAGGTAATTAACAAATGATAATACCTGTTCCTCATTACTTCATGCTTCAGAGAGCTTTCTGCATGGGTCACAGGACTGAAAAGGGGGACCCTGAAGTCTGGATATGTAGTTCTGGCTCCTGACAGGAAACTCATTGGCACGTTGGTGGTAACCTAGGTACCTGACAGGTTAGTCAGACTGGAGGTAAACTCTGGGATTCTTTTATAACAGAGCATCTGTTACATTCTGCTTTTCCTTCCTCAATGTGCTGTCAACCCCTTTGCAGGACTGCTGTGTCATGATGTGTTTGTGTGTCACCAGAGGCCCCCTGGCCACCTTCGGGAGGGGATGTTGACATCAGCTTTCACTCACTCTGAGAAATGGTGTGTCATCTGCAAGAGGGGGTCCTGGGCTTGGGAGATAGAATGTGTGAACTCCTTGTCATTATTCTTTTTTATTTTGCTTCTTTTGTGTCTTTCTGTAGTGAGTCTGGTGCTTTTTGAGCTGTGTGCCTTCAGAATATTCTTATTGCCTGACCAAACCTTTAGCACAATCATTTTGTCCTTTTTGACATTTTTCAGTCTCCTCAACTCTAGAAAAAGAGACTGAGAAACACGGTGTGACATATCCAGTTGGCAGGTTCTTCTGCTTTTCTCAGGGGAAATAAAACCATGATTTCATGGAAGGCTTGGAAATGAAATTTCCTCTAAGAACTCTTTTCATATCTATTGTTTGTACTATTTATCACAGTCAGACTTACTTTAGAATTATGTTTAGTGGAACTTGATCTTCCCAGCTGGGGTGTGAGTATTGGTGGAAAGGAGCCATGCTTTATACTCCAAGGCTGCAGTGACACAAAGATTTCATCTCAGGGAACTGCCCTCAGCTGTGCACTGAAGAAAACAGAGGAGGGGGTGGGGGCTGTGCTTGAGCTAGCTCAGGAATGGGCAGCCATCAATGCATGATGCTGCGGTAGCATTGAAAGAGGGGGGTATCTGTGTCTCATGCCTGGTCATTTAGTATCACTGAGGACAGGCACTCAACAGAAGTTTGTTTCATAAATTAAAATAAAATGCGTAACTGCCAAAGGTGTTCTGTAATGATCACACTTCCTGTCTGTGCAAGACAAGAGGTATGAACCCATGGCCAGAGAGCAGGACTCTCTTGGTAGTGAAAGGAGGTCATACTAATAGATATACTGGGACATACTGGGACAATGCCTGAGCATGAGGGCTGTTACCATAAGTGAGACATATGGGCCACCCTCTTTTGTCTCTCTATGATGGCCCCATAAAATAAACAACATTTCCCCTGATCAAAGGGCTGGCAAACTATGATTCACAGGTCAAAAATAGCCAACCAGCTGTTTTTGTAAATAAAGTTTTATTGGACATAGTGGTGCCTTTTCATTTGTTTTGTGCCACTGGTTGCTCTTGCTTTAACAGAGTTGACTAGTTTAACAGGGTTGACTAGTTATGACAGAGCCCCTAGGACCTGAAAAGCCAAGAATATTTGCTCTCTGGCTCTTTATAGAAGAGGGCTGACCCCTGCTAGTCAATATGGTTCTTGCTAGAAGGGTCTATACTCTGACTTCCTGGAGAAGAAAACTAGTATTTTAGTACCTACTGTGTGCCAAGTTCTACCTTAGACACTTTTTCTAAGTGATCTCACTGAATCTCAAATGATCTTGCAACATAGGCTATATCTCCACTTAATCTAGAATTTTCTAGTCTACCAAGGATGGAAGAAAAGAGGCTTCCTAGTGTGCGTTTTCAGATCTTCTCCTATGAATACTCTGATAACAGACTAGGGATGCATAACTTCTGTCTCTCACATCCCACATCCAATCTGGCAGTCGATACATGGGCTCAAGCTTTAGATCATATCTAGAATCTGATCCCTTCTCACCATCTTCACCTCTAGCCCCCTCCCCATCTGAGTTATTTTCAGCATCTATTTTTAAAAAATAATTTATTTATATATAAATTTCACATCTTTGTATTCCCTGAGGTTCACCTACCACCTTCCCTCCATGACCATTCCCACCCTTTCCCTCCCCCCCCACCCTGAATTGTGCACTTCAGTTTGGTTGTTAGCTTGTTTTGACTTTTCCTCCTGGCTTTTTGTTTATTTTTCCTATGTCCCATATATTAATGAAACCATTTATTTTCTGTCTTTTTCTTTCTGACTTGTTTCTGCTGATATGATTTCTTCTAAGTCCATCCACATTATTTGTCACTTTTTAATTTTCAATTTTGTCATTTTTAATAGGTGAGTAATACTCCGTTGTGTAAATATACCACATCTTTTTCATCCAGTCATCTGTCTTGGGACATTTGGGCTGTTTCCATGTCTGTGCAATTATAAATAGTGTGCAGCATCCATTGTTACCTCTCACTTGCATTGTCTCTGTTATCCCTGATTCTGCTCTTGATCCTGTAGGGACTACAATGATCCTTTTAAAACCTGAATCGGATCACATCACTGCTCTGTTTTCGGGCCGTCTCTTCCGTTTTGTTTAAAGTCAAAATCTCCACAGTGGTTTACAAGGTTCATCTTCACTGTCCAATACAGTAGCCACTTATGGCTAGTTAAATCTATTAAAATTAATAATTCAGTTTTTCAGTCACACTAGCCCCATCTTAATTCTCCAGTAGCCACATTAAAAAGTGACCACCACTTTGGACAGCACAGATAGAAGATCCCTCAGTCCGCTTTCTTTTTCTCCATATCATTCACCACCTCCTAACTCATAAATGTATGAGTGTAAATACACCCCTCCCCATTTTCATTTTCTAAAACAGCATCTCCATGAGGATTACCTTTAAGGTATTTACTACTTCAATATTTTTCTCAGCTCCAATCATCCCCTAAGGATCTGATGAATGACTAACAAGCAATATCAGCAGTCATTTGTTTGATCCCATAGCAGCCTGTATTCTCAGCTACGTGCACCCCATTATCTTCCTTCCCCCAGTCTATTGCTTTGCTTTATCATTGACAACAGTTCTGTCTCTCCTTTCAGCTCTTGTCTCTCTGCCCAGGTACTAATCTCCTGGAGCAGTAGAATTCCAAGGTTTGTCCTTTTTCCTTCTGTCTCTTCTTCCAGACTCCAAAGTGACCCCGGTTCAATACTGATTCAATATTGATGTCCACCAACCCAAGAACTGGTAAGTTGCTCTCCCAACATGGTGGAAAAGGTGGTAGAAAAATATTAGTGAATTGCCAATTTACTTACCTTATGGCTGCTTCTAAAAGTTATTTTCTCCTCTTGTTTCGAGAAAACTGCCCTAGTAGAAGCAGGAGTGTTTTTATTATTTTCATTAATCCAATTTCCATATGTATAGAGAAGAAAAATCCAATAAAAGACAATTTTCATGACCTGGTGAAATTACAATATGCTGGTGGGGGAACATTTTCCAACATTATGTCCTCATTACTTCAAAAACTGAATTTGGGTTAAACAGAGCCTTTCCTTGCTACTGCTCCTGTGGAAAAAGGTGATTCTGATGACTCACATGTTCTAGAGAACTAAGAATGACTGAGACTAGGCTTGCCCAGAAGGGCTAGAGGATCAGTCCATCTGTGTCAATTCAGAGCACTGGAAAGCACTGGTTTGGTTCTAATCATGAGTCAGACATTTTAGGACTGCATGATCTCCTGCATTTTCCTAACCCCTGGGAGAGACGCAGAACATCCCATGGAAGCATAACAAACTCAGATTATTCTGGGAAACCAGATCAATATTACTACTACACTTTAAGGTTTTTAAGTGAGGACAGAAATATTAATCAGATATAAATTCACTGTACTTAGCAACCTATAACATATATAGGTGTACACACACACACACACATACACACACACACACACACACACACACACACACACCCTAGATGTTTAATTTATGCTGAACGAATAAAATTCTTTTTCTCTAAAGTCAAGTTGCATGACTTTCTCCCAATTAATTCATTCCTAACTTCCTTTAACATAAAACAGTCTGAAGACAGTGGGGGAGAACAGTTTCCTAATTAACTGTTCTTTAATCATTCCACAGCCCTTTCATTTTCTGAGGAATTTATGGATATTGAAGCATGTCTGTGTTCATCATCTTGCCCCTCTGTCCTGGGAGAATATGGCGTTAGTTTGCTTGCATTTTACAGATGTAGAAGATGCAGCCAAAGAGGTTTGGTTCAACTTAGGATGGTGCATACCTAAGAGGAGACTGCAGGTGAGAGATGGAAAACAGTGCTGGGACCCAGAGCTTCCAATTTCAAGCCCTGTTTATGTCTGGCCGTTTCGGC
Organism: Uropsilus gracilis; assembly: GCA_004024945.1. Classification (NCBI taxonomy): domain Eukaryota; kingdom Metazoa; phylum Chordata; class Mammalia; order Eulipotyphla; family Talpidae; genus Uropsilus; species Uropsilus gracilis. Next base: position 25,022 of record PVHY01016230.1, on the reverse strand, counting down.
GGGGGGCACTTTGGTATACCCTGCTGTAGGAGAACACTCTTTGCACCTCCTTCAGTTCATCAGGGTTGGCAAACTTGGGGAGTGACAAGATGATGGAAATGGTAACCTCAAGATGACAAAGAGTTGGAACTGTAGGCTGCCTTACCCAGGTGTTCCTTGGTGAGCTGTCAGGACAGTGGACTAAATGTCATCAGAGTGTCAGATGAACAGATCCATCAGGAAAAGATATATGAAGCTTCCCAAAATCAAACTTCTAGAATCAAAGAGTAGGAGTAAAGATCAATGAGTGAGTCAGAGCTGGCTTGAGGCACCTGCAAGAACAAAATCAGCAACTCCTTGACATGGTAGAATAGCGAATAGAGATAACCCTGGGAGATTTGCTATCTCATGACAGTCCAGAAAAGTGGGAGAAAAGTGGATATGGAACAGTGTGTCAGCCTTCAGCAAGACTTCTTCCAAAAGTTTCTGCTATCTCAAATATGGCTGTCTCACCTTCCTACTTCTTGGGGCGGGGGAGGTGTGGCGGGAGGGAGGCCATCACAGCCCAGGTGAGAGCAGCTTGAGGTCTCTTAGGAAAGGAGGATAGTTAGCAGCTGGCTGGTGATGCGTGGCTGAGAACAGCTGCTTCTCTTGGCAGAGTGAATTCTCTTGACACCCTATTTTCTGGGGCGAGGGAGGTACACAGGATTAAAAATTCTGGAAACATCAGAGTTGGGAAGAGCCACAACATAGCAGGAGTTGGAGTTGTGTATATTGATGTTGGCGTCACACCACATCTTGATCAACACCTTTTGACTCAAATTGGACACTATCTCATGATCAGATTATAAATCCCACTTTTTCTTTCCTAGTTGCTCTGATTGGGTATTGGCTTTATTGTCAGATTTAATAACTCAGTGGTTCATCTACTTACCCATTTCTCTCTGTCTTCCCCCACACCCAGTCGCTCAGGAATTCCAGTTCAGGTCTCAGATCCTATTGAAAGCTTCTATCCACTGAGGTTGGACTTGCTGCTGTTATTGCTTTTCTTTACTCTCATTGCAGTGGTGGTTATAGCAGCTGTACTTCCTTCACTCAGGGAAGCTATTTTGAAATTGAGATGTCATTTGGCAGCTTGTAATTGGTAATGTTTTATTTTTTCCCCCTTATTTCCAGATCTGGAACCATGTGTGAAGTCTTCTTTGATCCTGGGGGAGAAGGCATTTTAAAGTTAATAGCTAAATGTATCCACTAATATGAAGCAGGCATATGCAAAAACAAACCTAGAGAAGGAGAGGATGAGTCAGGGAGAATAGGGATTTCAGGACAAGAAATGAGAAAGCCATGAGGCGTCTTAAGGGAGGTTATAAAATCTCAAAGATTATAGAAAATCTTAACATGAGTTTGCTCACCAAAACACTAAAAATTGGATGAGCCAATTTTTTCCAATAATAGAGGATGATGATGATGGTGATGCTGCTGCTACTGATAATGCGACAGGCAGAGATGAAGATTTCATGTAGAAATCATGCAGCAAGCATCTGAGATTAGTAAAAGGTAGGAGAGCTGAAAATGCTGTTTCTCTGGAAGGAAATAGCTATGGATGGGTGAAAGCACCATTCAAACTTATCAGGGGCTGGTGGAGTGAGGAGTGTTTGAGCTGAACTGTTAATCTTAAATGACTGATATCATTGGAGACAATCAGGACTTTCTAAGAACATTCTTAGGGATGGAATGCTCTGAGAAAATGATCTAGAGCAAATTGTCTTTGAACTTGAAGTTCATTATTGCTGTTAATGACCTTAATATTTTGCAAATATCATGGGCTCCTTGTAAGAGACTTAAAGGACATAAAAGTACAAATAAGTTCTCCAATCTATCATTAAAATCAACATTAAGTGAACATTATTCTAAATAAACATCTCTTCCTTTTCCTCCCCTTCTCGTCATCCCATTTCTATTTCCAGGCACATACAAAAATGGAAAAATGAATAGGTTAAATGGAGATGATAATTATATTAAGGGGTCATCTTGTGTATATGGCTTTAAATGAAATTTATTAAATTCCCTTCAAAAAACACATTTGGTTTCTCAAGAGAATCTAATTTCAGAGCATGTTGTGCATCGATGGTGTCTGGATCAGTAGAGTCAGCAATCACTGGAGAACTTGCTAGAATGAATATTCTCCGGCCCCATGTGCATCTACTGAATCAGAACCTGGGAAGAGGCCCAACAATCTGTATTGTGGCAAGCTCTCTGGGGACTTCCTTGAACATTGAGGCTTGAGACCCCCTTCCTTTAGGTGAGAAAAGAGCTGGGAGACACAGTGACAGGTCGTAGTCCTGTTCGTAACCATGTTCCATGCTCATCTGAAAAAGAAACAATGGCACATGGAATTTTCTCTTATTTTCCCTTTCTTACTTTCTGATTTCCTTTAGCCAGCTATATTTTATTTTAGGTTGTCAAGATTTATAACATTTATTTGATACCACAATAGCCATAACTATCTAATTCTGATTTTATTATTTGAAAACAAGTCCTTTTTACAATAGTTTTTCTCTTCTAGAATTCTGTATTGTGATTTGGCTTTTGATTGGCTTGATTTAAGCACCTGGGAGTATTTCCCAGGCACTTTTGCGTTAGGATCACTCCTTCAGGGTGAAAGAAGTTCTTTGTATCCTCTACTCTTGAAAAATCACTTGCCTTTGCAAGATAGTTTTGCCTTCAAGTTTCTTGAATACAACTTTCTGAAATCAGATTACATTTTGTCCTCATGACTTGCTTTTCGGTCTACAAAACCATGAAAGGATGTTCTTTTAAGCCTCAGAGTTCTGTTATCTAAACTTTTAATAATTCTCTTTCAATTTTTTTTTTTTGGAACATGGTATCCTTGTAGAAAGTGTTTTTCCTAATTCAAAGAAATTCTCTTCTATTGTTTGTAATACATTTTATGATCCATCCATTGAGTTTTCTATTTCTGAAAAGGAAATAGAATAAATTGATTTATGCTGGATCTTTGTTTTCTGGGTTTTTTCCTTATCTGATGTTTGCATTCATAATCTTTTTTCTTTTTGATGTAGGCTCCTATTTTCTTCTATATTCACTTTGTTTGCCTTCCTTATATATTTGTAATTGTTTTCTGCTCTACTCCTTGTTCCATAATGGGTTGTTTGGTCTTTGGCTTTTCCCCTTATCTTTGCAATCCCAATTTCCAGCTCATCCAGTTATTTCATTACTGGATTTGTGGTCTTACTTTATTGATTTTACTTTATATAGAACCCATAGAAAGATTATATCATGAAATACTGTCAGAATTTCCTACTATGTTAGGTTTTGCAGTTTTTAGCATACCCCCTCTCCTCTCCACCGCCTCTCTCAGTTGGCTAGAGTATGTCTTGAAACCTAGCCAGGCATCCTGTATCAGAACTCATTGTACCTGCTGTAGTCACGTTCTTTGGGGGGGGCGGGAGTGGTAGCCTCTTTCTTTACATCACCCTGAACTATACTTACACCAGAGCATTCATCCTCCTTGTTTCAGTTGTTCATTTCCACCTGGAGCTGTTTCCATTCCTGCCAGTAGAAGAAAAACAAAACAGCATCATGAGAGTTGGCCCTTCATTCACAGTTCCATGCAGAGAGGTGAGTGATCCGAGGTTCCCAATGTACCCTCCCTAAACCTGAGCCCAGTGTTTGTTCTCGATCTGCTAAGCTCTCTTATTTTGGAGATGCTTAGATCTGGGTCATTTTCACCACCTTGCCTTCCCATTTGTTCCTCTGAGCCAAGGGATGCCGCAGTGCAAAAACAGGAGTGTCTCCCACCCCTTGGAGTTTGTGGGGTGATAGCCACAGGGCCAGTGGAGGTTTTACAATCCCCCAGCTTCTGACTGTGCCAACTTGGGGTGTCTGTAGTAATCCTCAGGTTTGTTGATTCCGTCTCTTTACCTGGCAGTGATTTACTGCTGTGTAGACTCAAATGGTGCAGCAGAAAAAGAATGAGGTCTGGATCAGGCTTAAGTTAACTCCAGCCTCTACCACATGTTGGCCAAGTTCATGAACCACTCTAAGCTTCAGATTCCTCACCTGTGAATGGGAACACTGTCCCTCACTATCTAGACTCATGGTGCAGATGGCACATTCAGGGTCCTGGTCCCCCACCTGCACTATACAGTTGCTTAGAAAAATGGCGGTCCTCCTTTCTGTCTCCCCTCTCCTGTCCGCTGTTCTGTTCTCCATGCAAAACCATTCCACCCAAGGTAGAAGGAGAGAGTCCCTTTGGTCAAAAACGAAATGAGTCTGGTAGCTTGACACATCTGTGATATATCAAGGCTGTTTCCACCTTTGTGACACGACAGCCTTTCGCATGGAGAGAAAGAGGGGTCCTGTGGTGAAGAATTTCCTTTCTGATCTATCACTAGAAAATAGGTTATGTTTTCCTTTACAATTCTACTTGTAGAAAACCCACATGCCTGAAGAAAAAAAAAAGAGCTCCGTGTTAAACTAACTGCTCTTCCCAGGAGGGATCCTGATAAGGCCCCAATCAGGATTAATACATATTCAGAAGGCAGAGGTGTAAAAGACAAGTACTTGACTTCAGGTGATTTGTGGTTGACATCATTGTCTCTTCTTGCCCCAGTTACCACTGAAGAAAAAGGAATCTTGACTGAGAGGCCCTGGAAGGAGGGTAGGGGTGCGCTGGGTGCTGGACTTGTTTACTCACAAGACAAGTGGACTGTAAGTGGGAGGGAGCACAGTGGAGAGTGGTGGACAACCACGCGTGCTTTGCTGGTAGGAGCACTGTGCTAACACCTGGAGGGGAGATCCTGCACTCCCCCAGTACAGACAGTGATGAAAACCAACATTACCTCTGAAATAGTGTCAAGATAGGGCAGAAGCTGCCAACCAACAAGCCAAAGGGAAAAAAAAAACACCACTTTTAAAATATGGCTTCTGCCACCCAGATTATTTTAGGTTTTTACCACTTGCATGTAGCAATTGCCAGTCAAATGCAATTTGACCAACAGGGTTTATTTACAAGGAAAATTAACCAGGAAAAAAAGTCCTTAAAGCCACAAATGGCAGTTACCTTACCTCCGCACCATTTTTAGTCTCAAAAGATCCAAAGACACATGTCCATGATGGTGGCCCTTTACCCCTTCAAACCTGAAGCAGGCACTCTGCCAAGTCCAGTCTTTCTCCAGCATCTTCTCTTTACTTCTTCTCTTTCCAGTGTTCCGAGCTGCTCCACTTCCCCAAGGCTCTTCAAACTTCTTCAACAAATGCTGGTGCACAAATCAACTTTCCAAATCCCTGGCTATCTCCAAGTACCAGCTTTCCATGCCACCTTGATGTGGTGCCACGTTCTCCATACCAGTTACTCTTTACTGGCCCATGTCTCTCCCTTCCCCAAAGTCTGTGTCTCTAGTCACTGCTCTTTTCTATTTAAACCTTTTCTTTTTTTCCTCCTGAAAACCAGAGGCTCCAATTTCCCCTCACACACCCTCCTGCTGATCCATTTTCTCTTCCTCACCTGGGGTTTGCAACAAAGTAAGGTAAAGAAGTACCCTTTTTATAATATAAATAATTTATTTATATATATTTTACATCATTGTCATCCCTGGGGGTAACCCACCACCTCCCCTCCCTGGTCACTCCAACTTGTGTACTTCCATTTGATTGTCCATACATTAGTGAAACCATTTGGTTTCTGTCTTTTTATTTTGGACTTGTTTCTGCTAATATGATTTATTCTAGATTCATCCATGCTATCTTAAATTCATGAATTTTGTCATTTTTGATTGGTGAGTAATATTCCAATGTGTGTGTGTGTGTGTGTGTGTGTGTATCACATCTTTTTCATCCATTCATCTGTCTTGGGACATTTGGGTTGTTTCCATGTTCTTGCAATTATAAATAGTGCTTCAGTAAACATCTGAGTACAGGTGTCCCTCTGTATAAGTATTGAGGTCTCCTTTGGGTAGATTCCCAGTAGAGCGATTGCTGGGTCAAATGGTAGTTCCATTTTCATTAGTTTGAGGGTCCTTCATACAGCCTTCCATAGTGGCTGGACCAGTTTACTTTCCCACCAGCAGTATAAAAGTGAAAGAAGTACCCTTATCTGGTTTAGACCTCTGTGTTTTTCAGGCACAGCCAATGGCAATGCCTAAATTTTGACACTACCCATGTTGGGGTCACGGATTCAATTCAACTTAACAAATAAATCTAAACAATGCAGAAGTGAGGGGATGGGGCTATCAGGGATTCATAAATTGCTGTTGTGAGAACAATGATGGGGAAATTTAGAAAGTGATCCACGTGAGATATGGACAAAAGAGGATTGGCAGAGGGGAGCAGAGCCTTACAGGGAAGGAGCAAAGGACTGCTGAGTCACTAGGCTCAGAGTGACTTTGCTTTTAAGCAGGAGACAGATCTGTTTGGCTAAAGCAAGCCAGTTGCCACCATGAGACAGTTACAGGTTAAGACCAATACGTTTGATTCAGATTATCTTATTAAGTATATGTCTTGAGGATGTTTGGGACTGAGAATGGTGACTGGGGTAAGAGGCCACTTGTGGCTTTAGGGATTTTTTGTTTTCTCTGTTAATATTCCCTTGTAAATAAAACCCCTTGTTAAACTGCATTTTGAGTACCAACTGCTACGGATGGATGGTGCAGACTTGTGGCGTATTGGTTGGAGGCTTTTGCCTCTTTTGACCCAATTTCAGAAGGGGCAGAGGTCTTAGATTTATTGAGTCCCTGAGTTGAATCCTGACTACCCCCACTGACTAGCTGTGTGGCCTTGGGGAAATGATTTCTGTACGTCTTACTGAAGCCTGCTCAACCTAAGGCCCAGTTCAAGGCCAAATGGGTCAAATGGTAGTTCCATTTGTGTTTGCATGGGAGCTTGTGTTTGCGTGGGAGCAAAACATCCCGGTAACAGCAGACACACATGGGACCCCCAACCCAGGAAGGAACATCGGGTCAAGGTAGACAGCCCAGTCCAAAAATGCTCATTAATTTTGATATCTAACACTTCATTTTATGCAAATGTTGCTCTGTGTCACAAGAGGTTATTGCTTCTAGAAGGTTAAGAATGCAAGTATGTATTTGGAGCTTTGCAAAAAGTATAAATTGCTTGTAAAGTCAATGCTTGAGGCTCTGGGCTCCTTTGACTCAGAAACCCTCAGCTGAGCTTAATAAACTGTCCTTTGCCTTTCTTCCTGGTTTCCTGAGTGTCTGTGTCACAGCAGCTGCCAAACAATCTCCAATCCTTATATTTTAAAAGGACTGAGATTTTGTCAAGTCCCTGTTACTGTTACCTCCCCAATGTGAGCATTCAGCACACACAGCTCTGCCCAGGGCCTGACTCCAACATGCATTGGTGACCGGTTGAGGGTGGGCAGGGGGCTTGACTGCCAATCAGCTTGGTTGTCACATGCCAGGCTACTGTGGCTTCCCCCCAGCCCACCCCTAACCAGGTAACCTGTTGCTTGGCTGGACCTGTGCCAGACCCCTTCCAAGCCTAGGTTCAGAACGGTCACACCATCACCTCTGCTGCTTTCTGTTTTTTCAAATTTTTATTTATATATAAATTTCACAGCATTGTAATCCCAGGGGTTTACCCCCCCCTTCCCTCCATCCCCGCCCCTTTCCCTCCTGCTCAAAGTTGTGCACTTCAGCTTGGTGCTTAGCTTGTTTTGACTTTTCCTCAAGTCTTTTATTTTTTCACTACATCCCATATGTTAGTGAAACCATTTGGTTTCTGTCTTTTTCTTTATGTCTTGTTTCTGCTAATATGATTTCTTCTAAGTACATCCATGTTATAAAATCGTCAAATTTATCATTTTTAATTGATGAGTAATATTCCATCGTGTATATATACCACATTTTTTTCATCCAGTCATCTGTTTTGGGGCATCTAGGTTGTTTCCATGACCTTGCAATTATAAATTGTGCTGCAGTAAACATCCGAGCACAGGTGTCCCTTTGTACCCGCATTGAGGTCTCTTTTGGGTAGATTCCCAAGAACCAAGGCAAGTCACCAGGTGGGCCTGGATTCAAGAGGGTGGTGAGGAAGACCCCCTCCTTGATGCGGAGGGCTGTGGAGGCACCTCTCAGAGGGTGTGGACATAGGAAGGGCAAGGCCCATGGCCATTTATCTTGATCTCTCCCACACTGTTACATGACACTGTTGAGCGAATTTGAGAAGAACATTCCTGAAAGAACCCAATCTGGTGCCTGGCACACAGGTGTACAGTGGCTGCTAATGTTTCCCTTCCTGTAAATGCCAAAGCACAATCAGACAAGCTGTAGATGACCCTCCATGAACTGCTCTATGGAGGTGACTGATAGAGAGCAGATCACCTTTTCCATAGCTGCCTCAACCTTCCTTCCTGATGCCTTCCCAATAGGCAAGTGTTTTTAGAAAAGATTTTCAAAACAGCAAAATTATAGGTTATGCCTTTAGAAAAAGTAGGCAACGTGGTCTGTCTCTCGCTCTTCTTTCTCCCCCAAGAATACCCTCAGAATGACAGGACTTCTCTTCTCTGGAGGAACAATGTGTTATTTTGGTCGCCTCTGATCACCCATGATTCACTGTAAAGGCAGCGCCGCTGGAAGAACACAGAAAGCAGAGTTGCGATCAGAAAAATGACGACGTAGAAGTGGCGTCCTCCGGCTTTCTGGCCTTGTTTCCCGAGTGGGCTTTTTTTGGTCATTTCTTCATTCTTCTGCCTGTTGAGAATCGGCCTGGCTGGATGGAGAAGGTGAACTGGATGCTAAACCTCTGGCAACCCCATCAGTATTCCCTTTCACTCTATCAGGAATTAACTGGGGAGTGACTGCCTGTGGTATTTGCTGAGGGGACACTTTTGGCTTAACCAGGCCGAGCAGAGAAAGTTAGGTTTTTACTTACCCAGGAAGCAAATGTGAAGGGTCAAGTTTAACCATGCTTCCTCTTGCTGCACAGCTCATTTGCAAACCCTGCCAAGGATGCATCAGCCTCACCTCTGGGCATCCCATGCCCGCCCCAGAGAACAACGGGAGAGTTGTGGGTTAAACGCAAACTTCTCATTTAGGGTCGTTTTACCTTTAGAAAAAATAAGTTGTGAAGAACAGAGAATTTCCATAGGCTTCTCACCCGTTTCCCCTGATGTGAAACTGAGCATCTTACTCTGAACGTTGGTCATAACCGAGAAGCCACTATTAGTGCATGACTGTTAAACAAATGCCAGATTTGATTCGGATTCTCCAGGCTTCCATGCCTTCTCTCTGCTCCATGTCCCAGTGTTCAGGCGAGCGGAGTGTTGACTGTGGTACTCAGTGCCTGCTGGCCATGACGTTGCTCAGCCTCTCCTTGTTTTTTAAGTATGTTGAGCATTTAAGAAGTACCTGTGAGGTCTTTTATAGACTACGTCCCACATCCTGAGGGTATTCTTGGGAGAGATTGTGTGCTGGCTTGATGATTTTCTCATGATTCCGCTAGGGTTATAGATTTCTGGAATGTGCCCTTCTTGGTTTTTTGTCACATTTTATCGGGAGTCGCCGATGTAAAAGGTCGCTCATGGGAGCTCTGTGCATAGTACATAGTGCTGAGAAACTAGGAAGAAAAACTTGAGAATCAGAGTATAGATTTAGCATATTTTGTTGCATCCTTATACAGGGATACTACATCCCTTATAAATGATGAATGTAGGCTAATACTTTTAGGCATAGAAAGGTGGGTTGTGAAGCAGGGGACACAGTAAGGTATCATTGGATGATTAAAAATCTCTATGTGCATGTTTATGTCCACACCTGGCAAAAGAACATTGCACCAAGAAAGAAAAGCAAGGATCCAATGGACTAAAAATTGATCAATAACTGGAAGTGAAAGAAGAGATGGAGTGACCAGAAGGGGAGACACGGGGAAGGGGAGGGGGGAGGAACACCCATAAGGCAAGATAAAAAGAAATGTAAACAAAATTATACAAAAAAAATATATGTGGCTGTGATTTAAAGCTCTACACACAGCCTCAAACAACCCTACAAGGAAGACATTATCATAACAGGATCTGGCCCTTAAGGCCTGTGACCTGTCCCTGACTGTCCCTTACAGGAGTCCACTGTCCTAGTAAGGCTGGCCCTGCCCCCCTCTCTGGGGCACTCATCAGCAAGGTACAGCCCACCCAGAGGGGGGTGTGTTTTCCAAAGGCCTGCTCTGCATGGGGCTAGCCACACCCTCTGCATTTATTGCAAGGAGTAACCATGATAACATACAACCAGATAATGGAGAGGAAAGATTTGACTCAAAAGGTTAAGACTCATTCAAACCTGAAGAATCATCAAGAAAACAAACGATGGGAAGAGGAGGCCCTTTGGAGGAAGGGACTCTACAGAGGCAAACTGTTCTTCCTTGGCATTTCTGTGGTGGACATCTGGGCTCACTCTTCCAGAAAGAACTCTCTGTGTGCTAGTTGCTGGGGTCCCAGAGGCCTTCTTTTCCATTGACATGGACAAGAGATGATCCCCTCTTCCGTCTATGTGAGAGACGTCAACTCCCAACATGGGGTGCCTGTGAATCACCCCTGGGGTGCCCTTTCTGTTCTACACCTTGCACTGGACTCGATCCTGAAGAACAAAGAGGGTATTTTGCCAGACCCGGTACTGAGAGAGGTGTGTGATGAGACTGCATGCTCAGAACATGTGGATTAACGAGCTGCAAGCTGAGCCTTCTGTGTCATTGACTCCTCCTCTCACCCTTTGCAAACTTCCTTCTTCTTTCCTCTCTGAGGAGGCTGGTGCCTGTAACTGCCTCATCTTCTTGTTCAGACTCTTAAAACTGGCCAGGAAGAGCTGAAAGTTGACCCTTTTCAATTCTTTTTTTTCTCGTTTTTCCCTCTCAGTGACTCCCAGTCTCTTTGTCTCTTTCCTTGTTTATGTTCTGTCTTCCTGACTTGACTGGTGACGCCACAAGCATAGAAGCTGTATCTGTGCCTGTGGTCGCATCCTTAACCCAATTCAGTGAAAAGACAACTCACCCATTTCCCGAACTCTAGTGTTTTCTCTCACAAGTTGCTCTTCTGTGTAAGGACAGCATTCCCTCCTCACACTGCTCAATGCCCTGAGGTGTCTTCCCATGACCTCCAGCTCCTGGTCTTGATATTGGGTGCAAAAGGGACAAAAGGGGCAGAAGCAGCTAACAGGAAGCCACAGGGGGGAAAAAAAAAACAAAACGTTTAAAATGTGGTCTGCCACCCAGCTTTTTTACCAGATCCATCTCACCTGCACGTAGCCGTTGCCAAAGTCACAGAACAGTTTAACAACAGGGTTTTATTAACAAGAGAATGAACCAAGAAAATGAAAAGTCCTCACATCACAAGTGGCCAGTTATCTTGCCCCAGTCACCATTTTCAGTTCCAAAAGTTCCCCAAAATACATGCCCATGATGGCACCCCTTTGCCCCTCCAAACCTCAGAGGCAGGCATTTTCACAAAGTCCAGTCCTCAAAGTCCAGTCTTCCTCTGGCATCTTCTCTTTCCTTTTTCTCTCTCCAGTGTTCTGCACCGCTCCGTTTCTCCGAGGTGCTGCAAACTTTTCCCACAATTGCTGATGCACAAGTCAGCATTTTAAATCCCTGGCCATCTCCAGGTACCAGCTCCCTATGCCAGGGGGTCTACCCTGGGCAGGCCATGTGGGCCTGTTCTCTCAGTCTACCTCTCTCGTCTCCTTCCTTTCTCTACTTGCTCCTTCCTTTTATCTCCCTGTTTCCTGCTTCCCATTTTCTCTCATGGTTCTTTCAGACTCTGCTCACCAGGATATTTTGGTGCCTATTCAATTTTCAACTGCGCCACTACCCCGTCTCAGGTGTCTCAGGTGTCGAGGTTCCACAGAGCAGATCTCAATGCGTAATTCCTGGGCAGCCTTTGGTTCATAAGTACTTTTGCCAAGTAAGGGTATTTTTTGCATAAAATAACCCTACAAGAAATTGATGACAGGAATGCAGTGAGTAATATTTACATGAAAGAAGGTCAGATAATCTCAAAAGGTTAATTTAGCTCTGTAAAAAACAAAAACAAACTTTGTTTTTTTTCTCATTTCAACATGGATTAAGGAAAATTCTGGATCTGAAGCTCTGACCCCCAACATGGGAGTGTATTTGTTCATAAAATTTAGGAATTGATGCCATTAGCAGTGTCTGAAAAACAGGTAAAAGATGGTCTAATCAGGATAAGGGTACTTCCTTTGCATTGTTGCAAATCCCGAGTGGGGAAGAGAAAATGAAGCACCAAAAGGGTGTGGGAGGGAAATTGGTTGGAGTCTTTGGTTTTCAGGAGCGGGGAAAAGAGATAAAAGGAAAGGAACAGAGACAGAGATAGAGAGAGAGCCTGTGCAAGAGACACTTTTGGGGAAAGGAGAGACATGAGAATGGTAGGCTGGTGAAGAGTAGCCCAAGTGACCAGGCTGGGCAGAAGCCCCCTGGCAGAGTGAGCTGGTGGTGGCAAGGAGCCACGGTGCCTGGTAGAGGAGTAACCAGTGTGGAGAATGTGGCATTGAAGCAAGGTGGCATGGAAAGCTGGTACCTAAAGATAGTCAGGGATTTGGAAAGCTGATTTGTGCATCAGAATTTGTTGAAAAAGTTTGGAAGAGCCTTGGAGAAGTGGATCAGCTCAAAACGCTGGAGAGAGAAACAGTAAAGAGAAGACACTGGAGAAAAACTGGACTTGGCAGAGTGCCTGCCTCAGGTTTGGTGGGGCAAAGGGGCACCATCATGGGCATGTGTCTTTGGGAATTTTGAGACTAAAAATGGCATCTGGGATAAGATAACTGGCCACTTGTGGCTTGAAGGACTTTTTGTTTTCCCTGTTAATTCTCCTTGTAAATAAAATCCTGTTCAAATTGCATTTGACTAGCAACTGCTCCCTGTGAGTGTTAAGAACCCGAAAGTATCTGGGTGGCAGGACCGCATTTTAAAATTGCCACTTTTTTCCCTGTGGCTTGTTTGGATTGGAAGGTTCTGCCCTATTATGACCTGATTTCAGATCTTCCTTCAGCATTTTGGAATAAATAATGCAGCAATCAAATCTCCTTCAGTAAGTCTAACAAGGTCCTATTTATGCTCCTGCCCACCTGTTGGTTTCAAGCCCTGTTCCTTTCTTCTCTTTTCTGTATCAGATACAGTTGAGGGTCATTGGTGACATCATGTTGGCTCTTGATTGAAAATCTTTGTCTATGCTGTTCCCTAGTTTGAAAAGCCTTTTGTTCTAGTCTGCCTGGCCAATTCCTGCCATTTATGAAAATGAAGAGAGATATCAGCAATATTTTTTTATGGAAAAAAATCAAACCCATGCAAAAAGTTGGAATGACAACCTCGAAATAAGTAAGAAGGAATAATCTAAGGACACTCACTCAAGGGAGAGTCTCATAATACATATTGATGCCCACCTGGAATTGCAGTCTCTTTCTGCGTCTAGCCAGCTAAATCCAACCTCTCGCAGCCTCAGTTTGTTGTCTCCACAAAAGGGGTATACAGGTATTTACCTTCGTGGGTTGTCATGAGATGTAAACATGATGTTAGATCGTCCTCCACGTTTTTAACCCATACGTTTCAAATCCTTGTTTCCTTTTTCTTTCCGTATCTACCAACTTGTTCTCCAAGGAAATGCAAAGCTGTTTTTAGCCAAACTGTAAAAGAGGGGAATGCTTACTTTGGCCCATTTGGCATATTGAAGTGAATGATTAATAATGTTCCCTTTGTGTGTATACACTTTGTTTCTTTAGCCAGGTTCTTGCCTTCAACTGTATTCAGAACAGAAGAAAGTAGGAAGAAATCTGGCCATTAATAGAAAAATGTCCAGATAACCTTCCAAGTGTCTATCAGGAATAATATTTAGCTCTTAGTAATAACCAGCTTAAGATAGTGGATTGAATCAACTGATGGTTTTATTTTTCTCACAAGTAAAATTAGCAGGAACATATTTACCCTGCATGATAGCCAAAGCCCACGTTCCTTTCCTCTCTCTGTTTAACCTGCCCTAGCAAATGCTTGCTCCATAGTCATAGCCTGCTCCAAGGCAGGCTGACCTGCCTTTGCCTTCAGGAGCAGAGAAGGGAGGTAGAAAAGGTGATGGGACAAAGGGATATTGCAGCTGCTTCATGATCTCCCTCCCTTGTAGGACTCAAGAATACGCCCTATAACCTCTAGCCACTGGCTCCACCAGTGCTGGAGGAGAGAAATTTCTCTGATGATGGAAATTTTCTGCATCTTGAAAGGTCAGTCAAAAGGCTGGACATGGCCACCATTAAGAATGCTAAGTGGGTTCTACATCACCTAACCTAAATCTCAACCATTAAAGATGCAAGAGAAGTTCTTTATGACCCAAATCTCACTCATCAAAGATGCTAATCGCCTTTTGCCTACCAACTTTGCCCTTCAACTTGTCCGCCCAAACCCACCCCCACCATCCCTACCCCTATAAAAACAACCACCTACTTCAGATGGGCATGACTTCACTGACCCCCATTCTAGGGTTGGTGGGCCTTGCCTGGTAGCGCGGTAATAAAAACCTTGTCTTTATCTTACCACGTTAGGCTCTGCAATTCCTGAAAAAAAACAACTGGAGACTAAGAGTCGCATAAGCAAGCTTTATTTTGCAAGGTTCAACCAGGCTATCCAGCTAGGGCCACCTCCCAGAGACAGAGAAAGAACAACCTCATTCTGTCTTTTCACCCCCTTACACTCTCTTCACAGGAATTCATGTCCCTGGGGCGGGAGGGGGGGGGAATCTCTGATCATGGGTGGGCAGTTTTTGCAAGGAGGGCCCCAGGCGATCTGATCACAGGTTATCCTATTTTCTCAATCTACTTCCTGAGAACCCTGGGGAGGTGGGGGCAGCTTATCCTGTGGGCACCTGCCTGGTGGCCCAAGATAAAGTAAAGCTGTCCAGAGGCCAGCCCCTTACTCACGCAGTGACCTTTACTTTCAGAATTTGTTAAGTCCCCAGAACCCTGCAACTCGGCCTGGCTTCTGTTCTCTCCTTTCTCTCGTCCTTTCACATCTAAATGATCCAAATGGCAGCTCTTAGCTCCTGGTGACCAAGCACATTTAAAATGTGCCTAGACGGACTGAGGAAAGGAATTGCTAATTTTACTTCGTTTTTTACACGTTTCAGTAGCTACAGTCTTAGTACAGGGCCACGTCTTGCTCACCGGTCTGCATCACCTGCAAGAAAGGCTAGGAAATGTGGGTTTGGGGGGGGGGGCACAATACCTCCCACAAAATTGTGTGTTTCTTACAATGAAGGGAAAGAAACAAAAATGAATATAAGCTAAGAAAGTGGCAGTCCCCTCAGCAGAGTGATGGTGTCTCGCTAACATTCCTTAAGCCTCAAAGAATGGCGTCCCAATGGGGTGAACACACACCCCACACACCTGAGATGTGGAGAGGTTGCTTAAAAAGCGCCACACAATCCCAGCGTTGAGTGGAGCAACTGACGCTCAGGACGGGTGACTGACAGGCTGAACTAAGCTAGATCTGTTAAATCTGCTCTGAAACAATAGCTGCCTCAGCCTTCTTGAACACGGTGCCTGTGGTTAAGCTGACCCTGAGCAAGCCAGGGCTCTTGCTATAGTTTCAAAGTGCAATGAAGGAACGATAGAGTGACTGTGGCGCCACCTACTGGTAGACAAGGGTATAGGGCGCCCCTGAGCCGTGGCCGCCGAGTCAGAGGTGACTGGAGGTGCCCGAGGTGGAAGATAGGGTTTCCACCTAGAAGGGCAGGCGGTGACGGGTGTGGCTGCAGCTTCAGCCTGGAGCTTGGGGGTAGTAACCGTCTGGCCTCGGCTCCTCGGTCACCAGGGCTTGCTGAGCACAGCCCCCTCTGCTTTCCAGTAATAAACCCATCTCAGGCAGGCAAACACAGAAGCACCAGAGGAAGACAACTCACGCAATTTTCCAAATCACATGAAACAGGAAAAAAATACATTTTTAAGCTATAAATAACCTTGGGGTGAGATTCAAAGGTTTTATCGGCTCCAAAGCCTCAAAAATACATTGTTATTTATGGCGCTTCCTTCGTTGTAATCATCCTACAGTTCCAGGGGTGGGGGGAAGAGAAAACAAATTCAATTTCAAAACAAAATGCTCACCCTGACTCATTCGGGGAATCGTCCAAAGCTTCTAATGCAGGGCACTGACTCTGTTTTTTCCCATCATCATCTGCTACCCTTTAAAAAAAAAATGGTATCAACTGCTTTGGTAAGAATCCACATTTCTTCCCTTTTGTTCCCTGGCGCCATGCCAGCGTCGCACTTGTCACACTGATGGGTGGGGTGCCTCTCAGATTGGCACAGGACAGCGAGCGATGCCTCCCCTTCTGTTATCGGAGACCCAGCCAGTGAGCTTCCCGGCGGGTGCGGGCGCCTCCCTGGCCGCTTGGGT
Organism: Uropsilus gracilis; assembly: GCA_004024945.1. Taxonomy (NCBI): domain Eukaryota; kingdom Metazoa; phylum Chordata; class Mammalia; order Eulipotyphla; family Talpidae; genus Uropsilus; species Uropsilus gracilis. The sequence continues at coordinate 8,630 of PVHY01016230.1, read as the reverse complement.
GTACCAGGGGCACAGTGGCTCTGACTCTGCTCTAGAGAATCCTGACCATGGCTGGAGAACCCAGCAGCTCAGAGACCACGAAAAGGAGACCTGCAAGGAGGTGAGTGATGCAGAGAAGGCGATTTTGCTGTCATCGGTTCTGCCAGGCCCCCCGGGGCCAATGAATAGGCTGGGGGGTAGGCAGGGGACAGTGGCTGTGCCACCAGAGCTCAGTGGCCGGTGACACATCCCCGTTTAGAGATGAGATGTTGATTCCACAGGAGACACCGGCGTGGATTCTGAGTTCGGGGCCCTGGGAGGGGCCTCTGTGAGTTCGCCTTGGGTGTCAGGCCTTTGGGAAGAAATCCAGCTTTCCTGCACACGCTTGCACGTGTGTTCTGCACACTGGCTTGCGGGTGACTGTTTGTTTCTAATTAGGGAGCCGGAGCCTGCTGGCAGAGGAAACCATATTCGTCACAAGTTGTGTTCTGTTTGTGTGGCTACGCTTCTCACAGGGGGCTTGAGGGGCTGGGGCTGACTGCTCTGGATTCGTCCCTCTGGACCCTGCGTCTTGGGCACCCTGATATCAGGGTTGTTGGCCCAGCCTTTCTTAGTTGTCCCTCTTAGTTGAACCTGCATCAATTGCCACGCCCTTAACCTGTCGTGTACCTTGCTCTGGTCAGTCTCGCCACCCAAATTGCAGGCCGGTTTTGGTTTTGGTTTTGACAGATTGGTGAAAAGCAACTTAGACAGCTTGTGGAGCAAATGAGAAGGTTATGGAGTGCCCTGTAGATTGCTTGGAGGGAGGCCTTGCTCATCTCGTCCCATTCGTTTCAGCCATAAAATAAGAGGAGTGTTTCGTCCTGAAGGCACTTTTTAAAATGTCATCTGGTCAGTGGTTTTGAACTGTGCCAAGTGACAGAAGCGGTGCCCAGAACTGGGGTGACAGTCGTGAACAGACTACAAAGTGGACCGTCCCAGCCTCATGGAACTTACATCCCAGAGAACACAATCAACATGCAAGGAAATGCATGATGACCTTTTCCTTCAATTCGATGCAGCGCGAACTCCCAAGTTTGTTTCCATGGATCCTTCGTACTTGAACCTGGAAGATTTATTTTCTGAGTGAATATCTGCACATTTAGTAAATAGATGTTGGCCTGGTTATCTAGCTTCCTCCCCCAGCTCCTGGTTGGGATGCCAGGTTTCCTTTGGAGGAACCATCACTGTGTCTCTCAATGGATGTGGATGGGGGTTGGATGCCACCCTGGCTCCAGAAGGACTGGGGAGCAGATGCAGGGAGGTTTCCTATGTGATTGGCCTGTGCTTGACCACGGGGCCCGAGTTTAAACAACCAGAGTGACTGGAAGATTTCTGAGGGATCTTCAATATATAGGCCAGCTCCTTCAGATCTTTTCTGGGGTCCAAATTTAGTGTCACCTTACTTCAGAAGGTCTTGAGGCAGGTCTTGAGTGTCTGGGGAGGGGGGGACAGAAAACTATTCTTTACTTCTTTCTGAAAGCTCTTCCACTGTCTCGCAGAGATCTTCCCAACTGCCTCCACAAAACCATTAATGGAGAACCCACATCTTTATTTTCCCTTCTCTGGCCTTTCCAGTTGAGTGCTCTGTGGTTGGTGAAAAGCTATTGGCTAAAAACCTCTTCATGTGAGGAGAGAGGTAGGGATAGCTAGTTCCTCAGGATGGGGAAGACCCTCTACCTCCCTGCCCCTCCCAGATGCTTGCACTTTCCATCTCAACCCAAGGTCCGCGCGATCCTTCTCTGAAGCTTAGGATTCTGAAGTCCAGCTTATGATTTTGACAAAACTTACATGTGGAGAGTGTGCAGTTGTTCACTTTATTTTTTTTTTTTTTGCAGAAACAGGCAATATTTGCAGCAGAAGGGTCAGCATGGGGGTGGGACGTGGAGGGTGCAAATTTGCAGCAGATCTTGCATCAGTTCATTTGACTTTGAGCAACTTGGAACAGGAGAGCCTTACTTTCTGAAGTGTATCAGCGTCGGTCGCCTGACCACACCTTACATGAGGGAGGAAGTTTGTGTCTATTTTTAAATATAAGCCCTCCTCAGGAAGTATTTTTTTTAAATCTTATGCTTATTTGTGATTATTTGTGAGGTGGATTAATCAGGAAGACATTATGGGGTGAAGAGAGATCTCGTTCATTTAGCTACTAAAAAGTAGTGCTAGTTCTCCTACTCTATGCCTCTCATTGATACTTGGGGCTGGGGAGCCAGCAATAGCCATACAACTCTGGGTGGCCGCTGAATCCAAGAAGTTTCCTTGACTGTGTGCGGAAAGAAGTATGATTTCCACCCCCTCCTCATCTTATGGCTTTACCTTGAGACGGAAGTGAGGTTCTAGCACTTAGAGAACTGAGTCAAACGGAGAGATTCCCCCCTATCCGAACACACCCCCAGCGTGGGGCGGGGCGTGGACTGCATGGGGGTGGGGGCAAGGCTCGCCTCCGCCGGAACCCCCCAGGGGGCGCTCGCACCGAGGTTTCCGAACTAGTATCTCGGGGTTGCTGGGCGCATGGGTTTCGTCAGAAGGTGGAAATCTCTCTGAGAAGCTGCCATCTCCCCGCCACTGGCTCCCGTGCCCTTCTTCCTTCGTTCTCCCCGCCCTTCCTTCAGCCCTCCTCTCCGCTTCCCTGTCTCCACGCCGCCTTCTCCACTTTACTCTCGGAGTTACCTGCGAGCAGAACTGCTAGCCCCTGCCTTTCCCCCTTCCCCAGCCCCCCTTCGCCCAGAATGGAGTCAGGGTTTCCGGGGAGACCAAACTCTGCTCTCAGCATCTTTTGCATCTGCTGTTGCTAAACTGGCCTGAGAGGACGAGGGGGGAGGGCAGTCCGACTCCCCTTGCACCACCCCACAACTGCAGCACCCCTACTCCAAAGCCGGATTTTGCATCCTGGGGGCGGGACCCGCCTCATCCCGGGCGGAATTCTCTCCCACTCTTCGAGGTTGGCACACCCAGGTAAGTAGATGCCAACTCCGCATTCTTGGGGCGCCGTGGCTGCAAAGTCTGTTGGGGCTGCTGCGTAGCAAAACCAACTTTTGCGAAGGCGCTGGTTCTCGCTCAGCTTGGTTGTTTATCGTTGCTGCTGTTGCCAGCGTAGTCTTTCATCCCAGGGAACTTTCATGCCCTGTGTCTCGCCTGACATTCGCCTGGCTCACCCAGGTGGGGTGGGGCACCTGGCCTGGGGGGACACGCTGGAGGGAGACTCGCAGAGCCTGGTTTGGGGCGGGTCCGGGAAGTCTTGCGGTTTGGGGAGGGGGTGTGTGTGGGGGGGTAGCGCTGTTGTTTTGGGGAGGGAGAAGGGAGCTTGTCCTGGCTGAAGTTGCAGCTTTCCCAGCAGCCAGGAGAAAGCTGTGGGAAATTGTGGCGCTGTCCGTGGTTCTGACCCGGCGGTACCAACGTCCAGCTGCGGTTGGGTTCAGCCTCCACCTCCTCCCCTCACCCACTTGCACGGTGTCGGTGCTCTAGGGTTAGGCTTGCAAACCCCTTGGTTCAGCCAAGTTCCTCCGCGTCCCTCCCTCTCAAATAAAGTAGCCTGAGGCAGGTGGTGGAAGGAGGGTTGGACTGGAGCAACTACGAGAGGGAAAGGGCAGTCGCAGCTGACTAAAGAGGTCGCGATTCCTGTGGGATCACAAACGCCCAAGGATTCTGAGGGCAGGATCCGGAGGAGACTGTCAGGAGGTGGCCCACGCCCAGTCAGTGAGTGTTGATTAGTGTCAGTTGGGGAGCAGGATGAACCCCAAGAAATAATCTTAGGGAGGCATTATCCCTCCCCCTGTAGAAAGAGGTGGGTTTTAAGGTTCCAGTTCCCAGCCTGCCCTTCAGATCCCACTGTCCTCTCCCTCCCTGGAGGCCTCACTGGACTGGCTCCCAGTCCCAGCACTTGCCAGACTCCAGGAAAAAATCGCTGGCTGCAGAGACAATCCCAGGGACATGAGCTTCTGAAGTGCGTGCACTGTGGGGGTTCTGGGGGAGGGGGAGGAGAGGAGAGTAGAGTAGTAGGCGTGGAGTAGGGGGGTTGCCCTAGGAAACTTCACAGGAGCAAAGTCCTACACTGGGTCCCTCCTCCTCTCCGCCTTGACTCTCCGAAGCTACAAGATTTCCATGCTCTTGGGGTAGCGCTCCCCGCCCCCACCCCCTTCCTTTATACCTGTGTTCAAAACTGTGCAAACCCAGCTCTTCTGCTTGCTGCTTCGTCAGGGATTTAAAAAACCCAACAAATTGCTAGGCTTGTCTTTGGTTTATTTGGTTTTCAATTTCCTAAACAGCACTTAGAGCTGTCCAAGGTACTTCAATGTTTTTGAACTCTAAGGGGGAAAAAGTTCCACTTTAAGTGAAATATTATTTTCTCGCAATCATTTCTTCTAGCTCCCTTTCAACTGTATTCTCAACAACATTTGTGTTTTATGTTTTGCTGTATGTCAAACCAGCCCCCCACTCAAAAAATACTTTTTCAGAGGATAGGTGTTTTGAATCTATGACCATGTTTTGTCGTTGGTATGCACTGGTTAAAGTACATGGCAGCTCACCTTCCCATCAAGAACCAGCAACAGGTTTCTCTATTTTTTTTGTGATGCCCCTTAAGTTTAGGAAGGTCCCATTTCTTCTTATTACCCAGTTGGTAAGACAAAGCTCAGGATGGCCGCAGCTACGATTAGATAACTTCAGATGTTTTCATTTCCCTTGCCGAGCAGCTATTTCTAGGTTCATTTCATTTTATTTGCCTGTTCATTTTTAAAGAAATGATAAAGTCACTCTAGTGAATCAGAGGTTGAGCTCAGAGTAGGTCAAAGGTGCCTGCGTGTAGGGAGGTGAATAAAAATAGGAGACTTGGCAAATACAGAAAGGACACCTGTGTTAATGTGCATAGTACAAAAGGCCACAGCCTCCTCTCTTATTTCTGATGGGAAGAGTCTGACAGTTTCGTAGAATCAAACCACATCCAAACCAGGTGATTCCTCCTGAGTTATTACATAAAAGCAAGTCTGCAGGAGGGTCTGTTGAGTCCTGGGCAGTTATGAATGACTGGGGTGAGAAGAGCTTGCCTAGAAGGGACCAAAGGCTATTCATGGGTTACCACGTGAAAACTCGCATGGCCAATCCAACTGACACCTTTGCAGAGAGGGCTCAGCCTCGCTGATGTGCTTTCAGATGCTCCCTGCAGAACCAAATGGGGAGCAGAATCAAATGGGGTCTCGTGAGTTTCCCAGCATGAGAGCACTGCTTTTCTAGAGCATCTAAATATTTCTTTTAAAGTACTTGCCCTCACTGGGTGTGGTGGTGTGCACCTGTGATCCAAGTGCTGGGAGACAAAAGGCATGGAATTGCTTGAGTTCGCGGGTTTGAGACTACCCCGGGCCACATAGCAAGACCTGGTCTTGAAAAAGCAGCTGGGCACGGTGGCAGGCACCTGTAATCCTAGCTACCTGGGAGGCTGAGACTGGGGGTTGCTTGAGTGCAGGATCAGAACTACCTCAGGCAACATAGCAGGTCCTAGTCTCCAAAAAAAAGAAAAAAATGAAAGTAGTTGCCCTGAGATTTGTAAGTTGTTCTTAAAAGCTTTTTGTTTATCTCCAGGTTTCTGGTACCAACAAATCATTTTGCTGGCATCATCATTTTCTCTTAAGGAGACTCTGCTTCTCGAGTTTTTAATTAAAGGATGTCTTGTCCTAGAGTATTTCTGGATATGCATGTAGATTTCTGATTTAAAAATGGTCTCATTCTAGTTAATAGCAAGCAAAGATGTTAGCTGTATCCTGAGAAGTTTTATGTAGCCTTTTCCCCATCATTGCCTGATTTGAGTCTCACCTCTATGGCTGAAAACCTTAAAATTATACTAACTCAAGAAAATAATCACAATGAAGAACATTGATTGTTGATGGAGTATTTATCCCCCCCTGTCTTTGGGTCCTCTGGAACCCAATTAGATGTGTTTATTTGATTTGGACAAGGCCTTTCTCTGTCTTCATGATCTTTGAACTACTCAGTAGCATTAGAACTTTTATTCACGTTAAAACACAGTTTTTCCCATTGGGAGGTAAGGATGTTGGAGGTCACAATGTGTGATAGATGCCCTGTGCTTCTTACAGGCTTCTTACAGGCTTTGTATCCAAACAAGGAATGGAAGGGAAAACATCTTGATAGTCATTGGAGAAGTCACTATCTGAATCTTTGTTTTTTTTTTTTTATCAGAGATGTGGTCAGAAGATCCTTATTTCACTTTATTTTGAAGTGAGAAAGGACTAAATTTGTTTTCTATATTTGATCTTTCCATTTTTGGTCTTGTTAATATTTTAAAACAAAACCAACAGAAGCCCCTATGGATCCACATGGTAACCCAAGTGTATTTCCTTAGCAACAGTAGCCGGTATTCAGGAGTCACAAAATATCAAGACAGAACATTTGAAGTGCATTTAAAATGAAATGTCAGGTGATTCAAGACCACCCCATAATGCATTACAGCTGACCTTCCAGTTATAACAACAGTCACACTTGACTCTGCCCTTCTCCTAGTTGAATGTAGAGGCTAAAAACAGATGACGGGACTTTAATTCTTGGGAAGTCTGAAGATTTTTATATTTTCTTTCTAGGGAAGCATATGATAAAAATAAACTGAGTTGGAGTTCCAAATCTTTGCAGAAGCTGTTTATTTATGTGGAGGTTGGTGGTAAGTCCAAAGTCAGGTTCAATCTATGGGTCAGGCAAGATGTGTTGTGTTTTCTATGTTGTTTGAAATAGACAATACCTAGTAAGATGATGTCAGCTAGCATTAAGTTTGGCCAGCAGATCGCCACCAAAACTGAGACTGCATAATAAAGAGAATAATGGTATCTACATATAATTTCAGTGCTAGGCATCTAATTGATGTGGCAGCTTTTCGTTTAGTCTATGAGCGACAAGATAGACAGACAGACAGGAATATATATGTACATATGTATCTCTATCTGTCTGTCTATCTATCTATCTATCTATCTATCTATCTATCTATCTATCTATCTATCTATCTATCTATCTATCTATCTATCTATCTATCTATCTATCTATCTATCTATCTATCTATCTATCTATCTATCTATCTATCTATCTATCGTATCTGTTTTCCCTAAGTTGGCAAATTCTGGGAAGTTCTTTATTTGACTGGGTATTCTTGGGAAAAGTTCTTGGAAAATCCTAGCTTTTTTGCCCAGCAAATATTGAGGGCCTGAAGGGAGGTCTTGAAAAGTGGAAAGTGATAGGATGCCTTATTTAGGAAGGTTTATTCTGGTCCTATGATCTTAGGACACTTCTGGGTGGGTGTCTCACTGGTCTGTTTCAGGCTCATCTTTACACTGTGAATCTATGACTTCAAACCTGATAACTTTGAATCTAGGACTCTCAGAACTGGAAAAGAGCTTGGGATCATCTGTTGGCTTTAGCTACTTCATCTGACAGATGTGGAAGACGGACCTCCAAGTGGTGATGGTTGCTAAGTTAGCAACTCCCCTGATTACTTCTGCATGAAGTTCCTTGGGGATAATTACTGTGGTGGTGCCATTCTCTGGCGCCATATGTACTGACAATCTTTATTGAGTCAGGCATGGGGGGGGGTTTTCCACCTCCACTGGGGTGTTTGGAGGGGTCAACTTGGGACTTATTACATTGCTCTCTCTTGGAGCCAGCGCAATATTTACCCAATAGATATGATTAAATTTGTACAAAGTCATCGTCTGCAGCCATCTCTGTTAATGTGCATGTTTTCTGAAGCAGAATTGCTCATGCACAGTCTTAACATTCTATTTTAAATGTCACTCTTGAGTCAATAAAGTAAACAAAGCGATTTTATGAGTGTTTACAGTTCTAGGAACTCACGGGGGAATCCTTTTCTTTTCTTTTAATTAAAGGTCCACTCAAAAAGAACAAACTTTCTAAAATGTTGGTTAGATAGCTCTGGCTCAGGAACCCATTTCTTTGTATTCCTAAATACTTAGAAAAATTAGAGACATCAGGGGAGGGAAGCACAGTCCTTCACATTCATTCTAGGAACCTTTCTCAGGTTGAGGGTGTTTTGTAACCCTTATCCAAGAGATCCCTCCTTGCAGGACGACTCATTCATACCATTTGTGGGAGAAGACAACAAAATTAGGCTGGTAGGGATGGACGGCTAGGGCGGCTGGTTAAGAGGGAAGGGCTGGCAAGAGTTGCAGTAGAGCGGATGGTCGCTAGAGGGCGCCAGAGCACCGGAGGAGCCCACCTCCAGGGACCAGGCGCTTCTAGGCCCAGGCCTGGGCTGGGATTGAATCCCAGCGATGTGCCCAGGCAGGAGGCATTGCTTTTCCCGTGCTCCTCGCTTTCCAGCCCAAATCGCTTCGCTGCCAAAGCAGGTGCAAGGTCCGGCCTCCAGGCCTGGTTGGGCTGCTGTGGGGGAACAGACTGACCGTTCTCCGTACTGGTTGCCTGGAGGCTTCACTGCCCTGCGTTGCTGGCACTTGGGCCTCTTCTCAGAGGAGGGACTCTCGCTTGAATTCTGGGCTGTTTTCCGATTGCAGGCCTTAGAGGGAACCCCGCTCCTGAGAACAGAACTTGCCACGTGTGAACGTGAAGCACCCAAGAGTTTCATGCCTTCTGAGGACAGTTCT
>PVHY01016229.1:25676-34279 GCA_004024945.1 Uropsilus gracilis | reverse complement strand
GGAGTCCTGGGAAAACGGAGGAGTATGGTCACTTTCAGTGAGAACAGTAATCATCTCCTTTCCCCCAGGCTGGGTCCTTCTCAGGCATTCCCAGCTGCCCCGGGATCACTGCCCTGCCCAGGGTACCTGTGAGGAACCCGGGGCGTTTCCTTTGCACCCCTTCTCTCTCACTGCCCACCGACTCCATCACCATCTCTTTGGAGCCTCCACTGTGTCCCCATCTCAGTTGCTACCATCTGAGTCCAACCACTGTTTATTACCTGGGCTCCTAGAATTCCCTGACTAGCTTCACCCCCTCATGTCGGCCTTCCCACCGCCTCTCTCGGTCACCACGGGGACTTCATTCTAACAGGAGACCCCTTTGCAGAAACTATAAGACCCCCGACCCTGCCCCTTCCTTTCTGCCTGAAGGTAATCCTCAAACACTCCCCATATCTTCCCATTTCCAGGTTTTCCAGAAGCTTCTTTCCCCAATATAGTTCAGGTTTCTGTTTATTTATTTTACGTAGGCTTACTTTGGTTTTTCTTGATTGAGTAGCAGTGGTTGACAACATTGTGTATGATTTAGGGGAACTAAGGCCACATGTCCTCAGATGTCTGTTACACCCACATCCACCACCAAAGCCCCCAGTTTCACACTATCTTCTCCACCCAAGGTCACTGATCTGGTCTTGTCTGTCACACCCCCCTGTACTTGTTGCAGCTTTAACCCTATCCTTGTGGTTAGCTGCTACTGACCCTCTCCCCTCCTGTAGGAGAACATCCTTGTTCCCCTTGCTCATATTAGGTCTCAGTATCTACCTCACCACCAGCGCTGGCATACACTCTATAAATATCTGTTGAGAGAATGACAAGATGGAAAAGTCAGTCTCTTCAGGATCAGAGCTGGGGGGTCCCATCTGAGCCAGGACGGGGGCTTGTGCTGACTCTCTGTGACTGCTCTAACAAACGGCCATACATTTGGCTGCTTAAAACAATAGGAATGTCTCACAGTTCTGGAGGCCAGATGTCTACAGCCAACATGTCAGCAGAGCCACATCCCATGTGGAAACTCCGGGGGAGAGTTTTCCTGCTTCTGGGGGTTGCAGAGTATCCTTGGCTTGTGGCCACATCACTCCAATCTCTGCCTCTGACACTGTGTTGCTCCGCCTTTCTATAGCAAATCTCCCTCCTTATATATGTGTTTTATAAGGGGTTTGTGATGTCTTTACAGTCCATGCGTATTATCCAGGATAATCCCCTCATCTTCAGCTCCTTCATTTAATTAGATCTGCAAAGACCCTTTCCGAATAAGATCACACCAACAGATTCCAGGGATTAGGAAGCTGATCCATCTTCTATAGGAGGGGGGGCATTTCAACCCAGCGTGGGGATAGAAGACTAAATTTGATGAGACAGGAGAGAAGTTCTGTCTTGGGGATTCAGAGGGAGAATTTCTGCAAACCAGGAGACAGAATGGCTTCCTATGACCTGGACAGAAACTTCTATGACATTCCCCACTGGGGTCAGAACAGACACCGTCGCTGTTCTCTTCCCCACTTGTCTCTTCTGCCCATAAACAAAGGTCACGTCCACGGGCAGAGGAGTCAGGTGAGAGCTGGTGCTGCCCCAGTGGTGAGAATCATGCCTACAAATCAGCTGAAGGGAGCTGGGCCCAAGGGCCACAGCGGCTGCCTAGAGTTGGGCAAAACACTTCACCCCCATTAGCCTCTGTTTCCCCAATTATAAATCAAGTCCTCTCCTCCCCAGGAATGGACTGGATGCATTTCCTCTTTTCCCAGGTGTCTTGGGACTACATGGTAAATATCAAACACCATCATCTTTACCGAGCAAGTTCCTTGCTGGAACTTACTCCTAAGCCTACATCGTGCAGCTCTGAGCTCTCCAGCCACCTTGAAAATGATAACCCCAAACCCCTTGCAAACCTCATGACGAGCAGACGCCATGGATACCCAGATGCCCGGTCGCCCCAGACGCCCTCACACCTGTGTCTCCTCAGCTCTCGAGGGAGTGGCGCCCTCTTTCAGCTATTTCCACCGGGGACACCATTTGCCCATTAGCGCTGGGAAGCTGATTGGTCACATGTCCCCTCCAGGGCAGCAGGACATCTTTGAACAGCTACAGCCTCCCGAAAGGAACAGTGGCCAGAAGGAAGGTGGCTGTACCTGTACAGGTCTGAGTTCTCTCATCTTAGATAATGAGTCTGATTCGATTGCTAGAAACCTAGCCTCCTCTGGTCTGACTTCAACCGTGTGCTTCTGAGCTGCCTTCTGGACGGCCCTGCCTGCTGGTTGCGCGATACATGGGGGAGAATTGGGGTGCGGTTCCATTTTTGGCACAGGGTGAAAAGAAAGGATTTTTCCCGACGGGCCCCTCGCAGAACCAGGCTGGCCGCTGCCCCCACTGGGCACACGTGCGCAGCAGCTGTCAGCCCGGCCTCCAGGAGGGGGATGAATCACTTGCTGGCTCAGTCCTGGGGAACCCTAAATCCTGCTGCTCCTCCGACACGCAGAGCTGCGTTTGATTTTCTGGGCTGGAGGTGATGGGTATTTTTCTCGGTAAAAGATGAAGCGCGAGCACCGTGCGTCCTCGTGGTGAGGACTGAGGAAGACAAACTCACAGGCGATGACTTCCTCTCCACGGGGTGCTCCCAGCCCCCTTTCTTGTGGGCCAAGGGCTGGTGGAAGTCTTGGGAGAGGGCAAGGTCACTTCTTCAATCAACAAACACTCACGAGTCCCTGGCGCGTGCTCGGCAAAGTAGCTGGGGGGGCCTGGTGTGTGTTCGCTTTAATGAAATGAGTGGCTCCCAGCTTCTCCGTGATCACAGTCCCAGCAGCAGACGAGGTGTGGTGCTTCAGCCACGGTGTGCAGACCCCTCCTTCACAAGGGAAGAGGGCCCCTCCTTTGGGTTACACTTTGGGGAGCTAACACTTTTCTGGGGGGAGCTAGACTGAATTGTGGCTGGTATTTTCCAGGACCCTGTAAGACTGGGCCCAAAGCCGCTCATCCCCTTGGAGTCATCGGGGAACTGTTTGAAACCTGTTCACTCCCAGGGCACCCCAAAGAGACCAAAGCCTCCCCCCAACTGTGTGTGATGGGGGTTGTGAGGGTGGGGCCTGGGGGTATGAGCAAGTTGGTTAAGGCAGCTGCTGACGATGCCCCATGCCCTGCCCTCTCCCCCAAATCTGATGAGACTTTCGGGTGCAGAGGGCAGAGTGAGATGCCGTCACGACCCTGTCCAGATGGTGCCTGAGGGAGGGCATTGCCAGCAGGCAGGCACAGGCGGAGGGGGTCACGTGTACTGTAATAAGCCAGACCACCAGACTCCATGCCTGTGTCCTGGGGCTGCTCCCGGTCTAGGGAAAGGGTCCCGGGAGCCCTTGCTGCCAGAGAGGGGGGTGCAGGGACTGGGCTTCCTGAAGGAGTCTGTGCTAGGTGCTCAGAGCTGGAGGGAGCGGGGAGCCTCAGCAGGATGGGAGACCTGGGGGGATCTGACCTGGCACCCACAGACACATCAGGTACACAGGGGGGTCTGAAGGTGGGCGGAAGGGGGGCTGAGGGGGACATGGTGCAGAAAACCCAGCTCTCCTCACCAGCAGCTGCTGCTAGGCTGAGACTCTTCACTGAGGCCCCCCCTTTTGGTGAACCCCATCCTGACATCTCACGAGCGCCCCCTCATCCACCGTGGTCGCTCCTCTGACTTTCACTGCAGCTTCAGCCTTACTGAAAAAACAGCTTTTGAAAAAGGTTGGTCTGCAGAAGCGCTCTGATTTGGGTGCCCGGATGAAGCGTGGGAGCAGCGTTCCCTTCTGGGGAGGCTGCCTCGGCTCCCCTGTGGCCAGCGAACCCCCACATGCCCTTAGTTATGTGGCCACCTTGTGTTCTTCAACCCCAGCCCTCAGGCTCCCATGGAACTGTCTCGGGTGCAGACGTAACCTGAGGAGATGTTTCTCTAAGCCCGGGCAGCGCCTCCAACCTGACCCACCACCCTGGTTCTTTCTAGAACCTGCAGATGTCACCTCAGGGAAGGGTTGGGATGGTGGGGAAGTTCCCCCCATCCTTGGCCTGCTGGTGGGGTCACCCTAAGTCAGGGTTCTGGATGGATCCCTGTGCTTTATTCTGGGGCATGAGGGCACTTGGTTCTTCGTTATTAAACTGGTCCCCTGGGAATTTAGGGGTACAGAGGACCTCCTAGTGAAAGCTGCCTATGTTAAACAGCTCCCCCCAAACCCACATTTGTTTAAGACAGGAAACAGTAAGTTCTCTCTCTCTCTCTCTCTCTATCTCTCTTTTGAGACTAAGTCTTGCTGTGTTGCCCAGGGTAGTCCCGATCCCATGGACTCAAGCGATCCCCAACCTCAGCCTCCCAGGTAGCTGGGATTACAGGCACCCATCCCTGCGCCCAGCTGTTTTTTTTGAGACCAGGTCTTGCTATGTTGCCTGGGGTAGCCCCGATCCCACAGACTCAAGTGATCCCCAACCTCAGCCTCCCAGGTAGCTGGGATTACAGGTGCCCACCACCACACCCAGCTGCTTTTTCGAGACTAGTTCTCACTATGTTGCTGAGGGTAGTCTCAAGTGATCCCTGGCCTCTTGCCTCCCAGTGCTTGGATTACAGGTGTGTGCCACCATACCCAGCTCAGGAAGCTCTCTTGGCTGACAGAAAATTAAACAGCAAAGAGGAAAACGCAGGCAGCGCCAGGCAGATGCCATCTTTTCTGACGTCATGTTTCTGACGTCACGTGTGAGTGAAAGGCCCAGCTCCTGCTGTCTGTCACCAGCTGTTTTTGAACAAGTGCCCGCGGTTGCTTTGTGTCCATGTTGCATCACGGAGCGTCTGTGTAAGCAGATGCCTTTGGGGACATTTCCTTTGGGCAGGGCATTTGGTTGGACATTCCTGTCATCAGGTCTTCCCTGAAGGGGGTGCCCAGGGGTGGAACGAGCCGCTTGTCTTAGCACTGGAAGAGCTGATGTTGGGTTGCAGAGCGCTGAGAGGCTGTTGTGAAAGATGCACCCAGACGGACCGTCTCCCCGCTGTGCGGCTGACAGAGAGGGGAGCAGAGGGAAGGACAAGCCTGTTTTATTACTACAGGGATTGATGTGACTTTGTGAAGTGCTCCATTTCTCTAATTCCAATTTGACATCATTCTGCATGTGTCTGAAACCAGGAGCAAGGAGGCCAGGTGAAGCCAGGCCTGGTGTTGCCGTTGGCATCCAGCCACTCTTGCTTCCCTTTTTGAACCAGGACCCTGTCAACGTGGCACCTGGAGTCTGGAGCAGAAGGGAAATGTTAAGCCGCAAAAGCCTAGACAGCGTTGCACTGATTGGCCTTAAGAGCGCTGGAAGAGAAAACACAACAGGGGGAAAGATCACGACCTTGGGAATGGGCAGATGGCTCCCATTAGAGGGAGAGCAGGCCGACCTGGTCAAAGCAGCGAGCCCAGCACAAGTAAAACTTGGTGTATGTAGATCGGTCAGGATGTCTTAATCCTGTGATGCTTTGCTTCTGCATCTCAGCTTTGCTCTAGATAAAGTACACATTGAGATAAGGTACGAGCTTCACAAAAAGCACAAAATGAATGTGCAACAACAATCCAGGTTCTAAGTCCCTTTGACTTAGTAGCCCTCAGATCTGAGCTCTAACAAACCTTTCCTATACCTTATATTCCTATGTCTGTGTAGAGTGGTGGCCTAACAGAAAAGCGCCCAAGTGGAGCAAGTCTTTCCCTAGTTGGGCAAGAAGCGTGTCCTGGAAAGTGAGAGCAGGACGGTGGCTTAGAGTGGTTGGAAGCTTCGCCTTGGATGTCAAATAGAGTTAAAATTCCACTCTGGCCATTCACCAGCTAAGTGTAACAGTTCTAAACCTCTGTGGCAAGCCAGCCCTGTACTTAGAGCTTCAAGACTGGCCCCAGTTGGGAGTTCCAATTTGGATTAGACCTAGGTGTGGATCTTCGCCAGGGGTCAACTGCGTGGCCACAGGGATGCTTGACTTTTCCCAGGAGTCCTCATTAATTGTTTGGAGCCCCACAGGAAGGTGTGTGTGTGTGTGTGTGTGTGTCCAGGCAGGATTCATGTCATCAAAAGCCTAAGTAATGAGCCAGGGGGTTAATTTTCCCTCGTGCAACAGATATCTGGTGTAGGCAGATGGCAGTGTTAGATCAGGGCCTAAATAGTGTCAGGGTCTATCTTCTGCAATTCTCTTGGCAGAAGAGAATTGTTCTCTCTTGTTCCCTCATGATAAAGAGCAAGCTGCCCTAGCTCCAGTCCTTTCAACACCTTTCTGTGAGGCAGGAATGACTAGGAGCAAATAACAAAAGAGCCCTAAACACATGAGTCTCATTGACCTGAGCTGTGTCACGTGGTCTCCACCAGCTGCCAAGGAGACTAGAAAATGTCATTTTTTAAGCTGTGCTGTGCACAAAGGTCAGAAAAGTTTCTGTTAGTAAGAACAGAAAGCGAGAGTGTGTATAGCAGTGACAGCAAGCCTTCACAAGGTCACCTCTCAAGGTTACCTTCCACACAGTAGGTGTTCATTAAACATTAGCTGATTTTCATTTTCTCCTTTATTTTGACAATCCTTTTAAACTGGATGGTCCACGGTTGCCCTACCATAGCTATTCTGCATCGAGGGGAAGGAGGGGGCTCTGAGCTCTCCTATAGCTCTTATCTTCCCGTGTGTTCCATATCCTCTCTCAACTAATTGTGGTGCGTCAAAATAGATAAAGAGATATGCCTTAGATAAAGGAACACCTTGATCTATTCTTGTTCTCTCTGGCACACTAGAGATGGTTACTGGCAGGTCTCTAATCCATGACAGCAGCCCCCTAACCTCCTAGGAATGTCCCACCAAAGAGACATGTCCCTAAAAGATCAAGGTGTTTACCCCCACGGATATTTTTCCTGCTAGGTAATGAATTCTCCATCCTCCCAACCCATGTGCTATATACCACAGGATCCTTGGTTTTTTCCTTCCTTATTGCTTCTTTTTGCCCATTCCTTACCAAGGTATATAAGGGGACCTAAAACTTCACAATAAACGGCTCAGTTCATATTCACTGAGTCCTGATCTGTGACTTGAGTTCGTCTGTCTTAGACCGTTATCAATTTCTTCCATCTGTTCTTCTTTTCCCACCCACGGCTCCCGAAAGCTAAAGACAGCTTGTACCAACCAGAAAAACTCAGGAGGTTAAGCAACTCATTAGTTGGCGACTCTCCTGATGTCTCCTCTTGTCTAGACAGATCCACTCATCCTCTTAAGGTTGGTGTGAGTGCAAGCTCTGCTGATCTTGCCCGGCCTCGCTCACATACGTGGTGATGTTTCCTTGGTTTATATCTCTAACCAAAGCTTTCTTAGATTCTCTTGACTTTTTATGCATAATTTTAGGGGCCAACTTTAATTTTTTTTATTATTCCTTTATAGATTTATTGACTTGTTACAGAAATAAATCTTTCTTGTGAATAAAGAAATACGTATTGAACAAATCAAAATTGAACCTTTAAGTGAATAGTTTTTTTAACTTTTAAAAATCATTTATCATCTTTAGTATTTAAAAAAAATTATTTTGTAATTATCTTACAATATTGATCATGTTTACATGGTTGTATCGTACCCTTATTCCCCACCCTCCCCCTTTTTTACTTTTTATATTAATTTTATTTTGTATAGATATATTACAGCATTGTGTTTCCCAGGTTTTCCCATTTCCGGAACACCCAAGTGTGTCCTCTGCCTCCCCTGGTTTCTTCCCCTTCCCCCTCTCTCGCTCAATTGTTCAGTTCTGTTGGTTGTTCCTAAATTTTCCTATCTGTTTGTTTTCCCCTACATCCTTTATATAAGAGAGACAGTCATCCTTAGTCTTCCCATCCTCCTCCCCCAAGGTCCAGAGGGCAGCAAGACATTAGACAATTGGGCTTTCCACCCAGGAGCATCCCACAGCGTTGTCCTTGGACCTATAACCACGTGAGCCTGGGTATTCTCCCATCAGTGGGCTCTTCCCCAGCCAGTTCAACACCTAGAAGGACATGGGTAGCCCTCTTCTTGTGCAGGAAGGCCCTGGGGAGACACCCTGGAACACATCTGGATTCAGGTGTGCTCATACTACAACCTACATTCCCTCCTTCTGGGAGCTCTCACAGCAAGCCCAAATCACGGAGTGGATCCAGTTGTCAGCTCCCTGGGGCCAGAGTCCTTGGACTTCACCTTTGTTACTTCTTAGCACAGGCGTAGAAGGCCAGTGAGCACAGACTGTGGAATCAGGCTACCGGCTCACCCATCAGTCACGAAGACTGTGCTTTGGGCCTGCGAATCACTTCTCTACAAAATAGGAATAGGGATAACCAGCCTCATGGGATTTGTTGCATTAATACACCCACCCTGGTAGAGCACCCACCTGGCACCTAGCAAATGCTGCATTCACGCCCGCCATTTGTGCTGCTGTTCATCCTAAGCTTCCATTATGCTGCGTTGTGGCCCTGTCTGCCATTTCCATGTCTCTTCTAGCCTCCTTCAAGCCCCGCCTTCCTGCCATCGATGAGTTTCTGTGCTGGGTGTCAGGGATCAAACGTATCCATCAGCTGTGGTCTCTGCCCCCTTGCCGACAGCC
>PVHY01016229.1:15676-20676 GCA_004024945.1 Uropsilus gracilis | reverse complement strand
TTTCATCTTTCTTTTCCCTTTCTGCCACTTGTGATGCCCCTGTTGTACCAGTTCCCCCAAAAGAGTCAGGTAGACTTTCTCTATTGGTCCAGAGCAGGCCAACTGGCACATTGGTATGGGAACTAGAGGTCAGTTGAGGCCTGGTGACATGACATAAGGAATGCAGACTGCACCAGTTTGCATTCCCACCAATTATGGTGCACACACACACACACACACACACACACACACACAGAGAGAGGAATATTATACAGCACTGAAAAAGATGAACCAGTGGTTTTTGGAACAAAATGGATGAACCTCAAGCTGATTATGGCAAGTGAAAGAAGTCAGAAAGTGAGAGATAGATTTTGGATGATTTCACTCATTTGTGCAATAGCCAAAAAAATATATTTAGGAAAATACAGGAAGAATAGGTCTTGAGTATAGTGAAGGAATGTACAAAGAGATAGAGGGGATATGAGCATGAGTGGTTTTTTGGAGTGTGAGTAGAATATGTACACACATGGAAGAGCAAGATGAAAAATGAAATAAAAAGGAATGTAGGTTGTTTTGTATGGAAGTAAGTAGGGCTAGGAGAAGCTTTTGTTCTTGTTCAGCTCCTTCATCCCTCCCGAATGAAGAAGCAATCACCCTTCCCCAAGCTTCTGCCTTTTCCTGAGAGGAGAAACCATCACTGTTCCTCTTTCCATGACCTGAAAGAATGTAGTTTGTTGATGGACCAGTGGTAGGTTTATCAGCGAACATGTTCTTTTTAAGAATCCCACCTGCCCTCAGAGCAAGGATGAGGTCCCCCGCACGGGTCACACGAAGTCTCCCCCTCTCTATCCTTGATGCCTCAGGACCCAAAACACAGGTGACATCCTCGGATCTGCTCCATTATCTTTAACATGTACAACCACATGGCGTTCCATGTATATATAACTAAACCCATCGCTGGCCCTTCACTAACCTGGCTGATGCTCTTTTGTTCACTTGTCCAGGTCTAGAAGAGCTGAGACAGGTGTGAACTGATTTCTTCTGCACCCCACAACTCTCTCTCTAGCACCCTCCTGCTCCCCAGGACAGTTGAGACTCTCAGCCCTGTCTGCCTCGGCCTTGGGGGTGGCGAGAGGCACATGAAACTTGCCCCTCAAACTCCCTCTCCTTCCCGTCTGCTCTCAGGCCAAGATGGTGGCGTTTCCAATGGCCTCTGAAGCTTCACTGAAGCCTAGACTGAGGCTGTAGAGACCAAGCTGAGAGGTCAGAAGTCACGAAATCCCGCCCCACCTGCAGAGTGCCATCCAATGCCCACAGAGGGACTAGCTAGTGCCCGGAGCCATGCATGGGTCAACACACCAATGGCTGTGCCCACGTGTGATGGCCAGTTGACCACAGGCTACTCAAGGCCACCTCCAGTTCTGCTCATTTCTCTTCTGCAAATCTAATTTCCCTCACCCCAATTTTGCCTGATTCTCCCCTTTGACTCCTTGGGGTGAATTATTCTACCCCAAAGGTCTGTTTTAACTGGGGGGGGGGTGTGTGGGAAGCGCAGACGGAGGGAAAGGTGCTCACAAGGTAAGATTGCATTTGCTCTCCCTCCCCGGAAACCTTCTGTGTTGCCTCTGACATTTGAAGTGTCCTGGAAGGTGAAAGGGAAACACCTCTTTGATATGTTACATCAAGTTCATTTTCCTGCCTCCCCTGGTCAGTGAACCGGCCCTTGAAAGGAAGTGTATTTTCAAACATGGCTGCGATCAAAAGGACCCTGTTGTGCCTGTCGAATGTGAGCAAGATTCTGAGCTCAGGGAAGACCTGGGAGTTCAGCTGGGGCCTTCCGCAAGCGTCACCAAATGTGCCTGTCCCTGTGTGCCAGGTGGAGCAGTGCCCAGAGAGCTGGGCTGGGCTGCCCAGCTGATTCGAGGTGTCATTTTGAGCCGTTTGTCTTTGCTCCATCATTTCCTTATGGAAAAACCTGGAAGCACACAATAAACGCTGAATAGAAATCTGTTGGTATCTGAGGTTGAGAGACAGACACTTGCGAGCGCACGTACCCATCACCTCGTCAAGGTAGCCTTGGCTGGCACTTCTGCTGCTGGCTTGGCTCCTGAATGTCTTAGTGCTTGGTTTCTGCCTTCACTCTTTTGTCACCCATCCTTTCTGCCAGCCGGGCTAGAAGACATTTCATATTTGTATTGACAAAGAGTCGCTCCTTGACCTAACCTTACCCAGGCTCTTCTGTGCTAGTCAACTTGACCTTGACTCTTGGGTCCATCTCTGTGCTGTCTGGTTTCAGCAGGGCTCCTGTTGAGTCACCCTAACCAGTCCTGTCATCCTCAGTATTTGGTTAAGGTCCCCGTGGTTCTTGGGCACCTTGTGGGCTGTCTGCCGTCCCAAACCTGCCTTCAGCAAGGGTCCCCTTGGGTCACATTAGCCAGAATTCTTCCCCCTCTTCTTCTTTTTTTTCTTTTGAGACTAGGTCTCGCTATGTGAGCTGAGGTAGCCCGGATCCCACAGACTCAAGTGATCCTCAGCCTCAGCCTCCCAGGTAGTTGGGATTACAGGAGTCTGCCACTGTGACCAGCTGCTTTTTCAAGACCAGGTCTCCCTACATTGCCTGGGGTGGCCTTGAACCCGTGAACTCAAGGGATCCCTGGCCTCTTTGCCTCCCAGTGCTTGGATTACAGCCGGGCACCATCACATCCAGCAGATCCCCTCTTCATGGATGCTTCCTCTGAGTCAATTTGCATCCACTGTCCCTCCAAGCTACTTGCTGGCTATAAAACCCCATTTACCTGTGTTGTGTTAACCAGCTGAGGCCAATTTCTCCCCCGGGCCAAGACCCCATCAGCGGTCATTGTGCCAAGAGCTATGGCAACCCTGGAGAAAGTCTCTCCTTACTCTGCTCCAACAGGTGTCATTGAGTAAGTTCTTTTTAAATTCTATATTGATTGTACATATATTTTACATCATTGTATTGAACATCCTCGGGTTCTCCCACCATCTTGTCCCCTTGATTAATCATCATCTTAATCTCTTGTGCCCTTTCCTCCCCCCCCAGCTTTACCCCTCCGCCCTCTATTGCTCCATGCTTCAGTTCTGTTCAGTTATTTTTGAATTTCCCTTGTCCTTTTGTTTGTTTGCTTTTCCTTTGCCCCACGTATAGGTGAGATCATCCCATATTTCTGTTTCTTTCTGGCTTATTTCTGCTAGCATGATTCCTTCTAGGCCCATCCATGTTATCACATAGGCCTCAAACTTGTCATTTTTGATGGCTGAATAATATCCCATCATGTACATATATCACAACTTTCTGATCCATCTGTCTGTTTTGGGCATTTGGGTTGTTTCCATATCCTGGCTATTGTAGATAGCGCTGCAATAAACATCCACGTACAGGTGTCCTTTTGAATGAGGGTTTTGGTGTCCTTTGGGTAGATTCCCAGAAATGGGATCGCTGCATCAAATGGTAGCTCCATTTTCAGTCATTTAAGGGTAAGTTTTAATTCAGTGGTATTTTTGCTCACAAGATTCCCTTGTAATATCAGCTTGCGACATAACGGCTATTCTTACCATTGCAGCATCACAGATGAGGAATCTGAAACTCAGCCAAATCAGGTGATTCGCTCACATCACACAGTCAGTTCTGGGCCAAGCTTCTCACCTTCTGCTTCTGCTTCCCAAACTCAGACACTTGCTTTCCACCAGGGAAGACATGAGGTGCAACCCTAGTTTGAAGAATTTTGGGGAAAAAGACATGTTGGGTTGGAATGTGGAATACAAGTTGGGGAGCCCTCATTCCCCTCCCAGCCCATCCGCCAAAGGCAGTCTTGCTCCATGGACAGGAGAGTGAGGGGCCCTGATTATGCAGCCAGCAGCAGCTATTGTCCCCAGAAGATCCCTGGCTTGGGAGCATGGAAACCTTGCAAAGCGCACAGGGAACGGACTCTCAGATATTTCCGGCCGGATCTCTACCAGGGGAAATAATTGGAGTGATTTGGAAGAGCTTTTTTAAGGCAATCCAGCTCTGTTATGAGGTTGTGCGTCATCAGAAGCGTCACTTGCTTCTCAGAGACTCTCCAGGGCTCCCATCTCACCAGGAAAGCTCAGCCTCACTGCCACTGGCCAGGCTGGGGGCTGGAAGAGCCTCAGCAAGAAAGGAACTGAACAAGCTGAGAGATCTTACCATTAAATCTACATGCCCCCAAAAGGGAACAAAAGGAAATTTGGGGTGCTCCTCTGTTCTTCAAGGTTGCCAGAACTTGTCATTGAAGGCTGATGGCGGTGTGTTTGCGATGAATGCTGATCATGTGACCTAGCAAAGGCTCCTCGAAGATGTTAGGGAGGAAGCTGGTGGAAGGGGAGTGGGAATCTTGCCACCTGGGTCTGAAATTACTCTCAGTTAACACAACCCACATATACCTTGGAGAAGTCACCTTGCCTCCCCTTTCCTTCTTCCCTCGCTTGATAGAGGTAGGTGGGCAAGGTGGCCCTATAGATTAAGCGTTCTATGGTGGTCTGATGGCTTTGAATTCTCAATTCTTTGCTTGGGTTTCAAGAGCACCGAGGAGAAAGGATCCTGGCCAGTTGCAGCTACTGCTAACTGGCTGAGAACACCTGCCAGCTCCCTGAACCCAAACAAATCAAGGAGGTAATAGTGTCCTTGCCCCGTGCAATTTGCATCTGAATGGGGACTTGTGGCTAAAGAATCTTCCATGCATACATCTGAATTATTAAGATAAGCAAGCCCAGTGCACCCCAG
The DNA here is from genome assembly GCA_004024945.1 of Uropsilus gracilis. Classification (NCBI taxonomy): domain Eukaryota; kingdom Metazoa; phylum Chordata; class Mammalia; order Eulipotyphla; family Talpidae; genus Uropsilus; species Uropsilus gracilis. The sequence goes on along the minus strand of PVHY01016229.1, from coordinate 15,935 downwards.
GGTACTAGGAGGCCCCATACAGATATGGGTGTGTGGAAAGGGTACATTTCTTCGTCAGTGGGAAGAAGCAGAGGCTAGCTACACTCAGGGCTACATCAGCTGCTCATGGTGCAATCATTTGATTAACCAATTAGGTGACGCTTCCGTTTGTGGTCATGTGTTTCTTTCCTTTCTCTTTTCCCTCCTTTCATCCATTATCAGTCCACCTACTCACCCAACCACTCACCCAACCATCCACCACTCACCTATCCATCCATCC
>PVHY01016229.1:0-15576 GCA_004024945.1 Uropsilus gracilis | reverse complement strand
ATCTAGTCACCAAAAGTGTTTATCAAGCACAAATGTTACAGGAACTGCGACAGGCCCTGTGTGGGATGCAAGTGACTTGTGGAATATAAACCCTTGGCTGGAGGGCTTCTTATCCAAGCAAAGGAGACAGACTTGTGAAATAAAGTTCACGCAGTTATAATGATCAGGGCTGGGGGTGGGGGCACCAGAGAGCTGTCGAGTCCTTTACATGCCTCCCTTCCAAGCCCTCCCTTCTCATGGACACCTGTGCAGTAGGCTTATCCTCGTGAAACTTCTTTCTTAGCTAAAAGCAATTATGTGGTCACAGTTACACAGCTGAGAAAAGAACATTATGCAGCCACTTGACAAAGGCTTCGAGTGAATGGCAATATTATTGCAGCTGGATTCTCCTACTTGCCCAGGGGGATGTCGCTGTGGGGACTGGGTCCTGATGTGGCTTTCTTAGAGCATATTAATACTTAAAAGGATGGATATATGCTCCTTCTTTGTGGATAGCTTTTAATATGATTCCCATTCAACTTTGTCATCATTTGTCATTAATTGTTGTCATTAATTAATTCATTGTTGTCATTAATAAATTGTTGTCATTAATAAATCAATGACGTAAAGGGAAGCCCTGCCTCGTAGCATGCACTGTGAGGGTGTTGTGGTAAACTGGGACACATCAGAGAGGAGGGTGTAGTCTAGAGATCATACCACCATGTTGACAACAGCAGATTGTGAGTGTGTTAACCTAGAAGGTCAAAATGAGGCCCAATTCTATGGCAGACTGTAGTTCAACATAAGAAAAGACTTTTGGAAACAACCAAAATGTCCATCAAATGAAAAATGGATAAGCAAGATGTTGTCTTGCCATACAGTGGAATATTACCCAGCAGTACAAAGGAACAAGGTGCTGAACCTTGGAAACATGCTCAGTGGAAGAAGTGAATCCTATTATACATCTCATTTCCAGGAAACATCCAAAACAGTCCATAGAGACAGAAATGGTTGCCTGAGACTGGCGGTAGAGATGGTTGTGAAAGATGGAGAGTAGCTACGATTAAGTTGGAGCTTCTTTTTGGGGTGACTGAAATTCCAAAGTTGAATGGGGTTGACTGGAGTAGACTGGTTGATACTGGCCACTCTGTGCATGTATGAAAAGCTATTGAGTTGAACACTTTAAATGTGTGAATTGTGTGAGATGGGACTGTCTTAATGAAGCTGTTAAATTAACCTGTCTGTTTTTAACTTAAAAAAATAAATATTGCTAGCAAAGAGTGGAAGAATATACTAGATACTAGCACAGCACTCTCCGTGGAAAGTCCTGAATTCCCTCTGGCCCATGACAGCTATAAACCTCAAGAGCAGAGAGGAACTGGACAAACCTCCCACTGGAGTCTGTCCCACCAGGGAACCCCTCTATTGCCAAGGGCCGAGAGTTGGGGTCCCAAAGCCAGAAGCCAGAACTCTAAGGCTCAGAAGCAGCACCGGTTGAGACACCAGAAGGAGGAGGCAGCCAGCTTGAGCGAGGAGGCACGAATCCCAGAGACCACACGGGTCTGGAGAAAAGGCACCGTCAACTCCATCACAGGAGATGCCACAATAAAGGAGATGGAGAGTAGCGCCACACACCTGCCCTGCCAGAGGTCCCGGATGAGCTTGGATGGAGGTGGGGAGGGGATCCAGAGAGGGGAGGGAAGAGGGGGTAGGGGGAGGAAGGGAGGGAGGAAGGCAGAGTGGGGAAGGCTGAGGGGGAGGGCAGAGAGAGGAGAGGGAGGGAAAGGGGAGGGAAGGGGGAGGAGGTGTGGGGCAGCCAGCTGTTCTGGGGAACCCAATCTGCTCCCAGGCGGATGGGTTTCAGCATCAGAACCCAATGTGTGAGCCTGTCCCTTCATCTCCTCCTGTCAGGGACCACCAAGGCCAGCAGGTGGTCAGCGGCTTCAAGAGGCTGTTTCTGGTGCAGGGGTGTCTGTGAGCTTTCAGGGGACCGTGGAGGAAGGAAGGCCCTGGCCTTTCTCTCAACCCGCTGTGTCCCCGCTCTCTGGCCACGTGGTCATTAACCAGGGAAGGAAGGAGGTGCCACTCAGCACATGGACTCGCTTCTCAGGGCAACAGAGCTGAAGGAGGCCTCGACAAAGGCCCCAGCCTCTCCCCTGGGCTCGGGCAGAGCTGACTTCAAGCTGCCCGTCTGTCTGTCTCACAGACGGGGCGTCTGTGCCAAATTTTATTTGAAAAAAAAAAATCAATTCTGCTCCTTAAAAAAGGGTCTAAACAATCAGGGAAATGCAAATCAAAACCACAATGAGATAGCACTTTATGGCAGTAAGAATGGCCCACATCCCCAAAACAAGCAACAAGTGCTGGTGGGGATGGGGAGAGAAAGGAACACTTTTACACAGCTGGTGGGAATGGAAATTGGTCCAGCCGCTATGGAAAACCATGTGGAGGGCCCTCAAATTAAACCATTGGACCCAGCAATCGCTCTTCTGGGAATCTACCCAAAGGAGACCTCAATACTTATACAAAGGGACACCTGTGCTCAGATGTTTACTGCAGCTCTCTTTATAATTGCAAAGGCATGAAACAACCCAAATGTCCCAAGACAGATGGCTGAAAAAGATGTGGTATATATACACGATGGAATATTGCTCATCAATGAAAAATGACAAATTTGGTGACATGAATGTTCTTAGAAAAAATCATATCAGCAGAAACAAGTCAGAAAGAAAAAGACAGAAACCAAATGGTTTGGGATATAGGAAAAACAAGCAAGAGGCCAGGAAGATAAGTCCAAACAAGCTAGCAACAAAACTAAAGTACACAACTGAGGGGGGGATGGGAGGGAGTGGTTAGGGAAGGGGGGGTGGTGGGTGAACCCTGGGGACATCAAAGATGTGAAATATAAATATATATAAACTATTATTTATAAAAGGGTCTAAAACTCACAGCTGAGGACGAGGGGGGCTAGTTAGGGAGATGGTCTTACATGATCCATCACGTGAAAACTTTGGGGGAAAGTTGCTAAATTACATAAAGTTTTTGTCTCCCCAATAGCCTTATTTATAGCCTCCTCTGGAAGAGTCAAAAAGTCAACCACTTCTATAGACAGGTAGAAATTGTTAACGAGGATATGGGGTAGGTGACAAAGCAAACACATCTGACCCAAGGCCTAGGAGCCAAGTCGAACAGGTAGATGGGGCAGGAGAGAGACTGAGGTAGAATGCAGGCATTTCTCACCCCTATCCTTGGCCCCAGTCTCATCTCTCAATAGATCCTCCTGGCAGATGCAGGGGACAACTGACTCTCATGGAAATCATAATGGATAGGAATCCCCCAAGCTTCTCACGCAGGGGGCACAGTGTGTGGATCTGGGAATGCAACCTACACTTGAGGTGGGAGAAAGCCCTGTTGGTCACAGAAACCCCAAGTTACCCTGGTGCCTTAGTTTTCCATGTGCACCTAATTAAACAGAATGAAAAAGATATTGCTTGGTCTTGGGGGGAAAATAACACTCTGACATTAGGAAGGCCTGGAGGTATGATGTTGACTTTTGGTTGGACTTTTGCTCATGGGAAACTGTATTTACTCGCTTTACAACCACACTGACTTGGAGACATCACTCGAGTGTTTCCATTGGACCAAAAGAAGCAAAAGCTATTTCACACTCTACCTGTTCTATGTTGACTTCTACTTGTGCTAATTGGGATGATGGCAAAAAGTGCCAACTCTGCACAGTCAAGGCTTGATGCCATGGCTCATTGAGGGTGAGTTCCAGGGTGAGGGCTGGGTACCCATGTTGGATACAGGAACTGAGCCTGGTGTTTCATGCATGCATCAGTGCATCAAGGTGGAGCCATATGTGACATTTCACCAAGTCCTGCAGGGAATTTGAGGGTTTTCTGTCTCATGCGTTGTCTCTCCACAACACCGAGACCCCATCAACCACTCTCCTTCCAGACCCCAAGACAGAAGATGACTATTGTCTCCATCTTGATCGAGCTCTTCTCTCTTCAATGTTGACTTCTATTGAGAGCTAGAGAGAGCTATGACCAAATACTAGACACTGATGTCTAGTTTTCCAACTTTCTCTGTTATTGCTCTTACCTGAGAAACCCACTGCTCCTACAGCATGTCTGTGAGCTTGGGTGTTGGAGGCCATGGGCAGGAAGAAGAAGAAAAACAAGCAGAAGAAATTAAGACAGTCTGAGACAGAGGTGTAGACTAGGGTTCAATAAGTTTGAACTGTGTCATTTATTAGAGGATGGGGGTATTCACTACCTAGCAGAAAAACACCTGTGGGGGTAAACACCTTTATCTTTTAGGGAAATATCTCTCTGGTGGGTCAATCATAGGAGGTTAGGGGGCTGCCGTTACAGGTAAGACTTGCTGAAACCATTTCCAGTGTGCTGGAGTGATGCTTGGAATGAACAGCGCATATCTCTTATTCATTTTTGGTATGGTAACCTTGGGCCTTGCACTCCCTCCATCTTTTGTCTCTCAGCTACCTTCTTCTGCACTCCATGCAGCTGTGAGTCTGGCTGAGGACCAAGGTGCTAGAAGATGGCATAAAAGGTAGAGGTAGGTCCTGGCATGGTTGCTGATGCCAGAGTCAGTTCAAGTCTTTCTGATCACTTTGGTTCTCTTAATCTGGGGCTAACTGAAGAAAATTAATTCTTCTCTGATCTCAGGAAGTTCTGAGAAAATGGCCAGGGTCCCTCCAGTCTATATTCACTCTCATTTTCAGCTCATATCATCCAAAAATTATCCTCATCCACTTGTAGAAGTGAAGATGAGAAATCAATTGATACAGAACCTATATTGTTGCTACTGTATCTCCCATTTATTGAGTGTTGACACTGCCTCAGGGACCTTGCCTACATCATCACCAACATCAACCCTGCCAGAGAGGTATTATCATCCCCACTTAATGGAAGAGACTATGAAAATTCAAAGAGTCTGATGAATTTGTCCAGGGACTCAAGGGCAAGTGGTAGTGGCACATCAGGTGACCTGACTCCAAATGCCCTTCCCTTTCCCCAATAAAGCATAGTGTTTTTTGACATTATTTTTATATCATCAAGTTTCTAATCTCAATTAAAGCTAAAGTCCTAGGTTCTCTTGCAGTTTACTTTTCAGTTGCCATATTTTTCTGGCTTGACAGAATGCATTGAATCATTAAAAAAATAAACCCTATATTGTTGATTTCTGACTATGTGCCAGGCCCTGTTCTGGACCTTTAGCTAGAACAGTGAACAGAGAAGATAAGCTTCTGTTCTCAGGGAACTATTTACAGAGAGGTCAGTATCTAAACGCTATGGAGAGAAATACACAAGAAAATAGAATGCTTCCCCAAGTTACCCTGATAGCAAAATCAGAGATATCACCTAAAAAGAAAACTGCAGATTAATATCATTCATGGACATACATCAAAAATTATTTTTAAATGTTAGTAATAAATTGAATCTAGCAATGTATACAAAATTAATATGCCACAATCAAGTGGGTGTTACTCTGGAAGCTGAAGGAAGATCCAACTTAGGAAGATCAAAAATACCATATTAACAGTCTAAAAGAAATGCTCCATGATCATATCAAAGAAACACCAATTGACAAAATTCAAAATCCATTCATGATTTACAAAACCTCAGCAAACTAGGCGAAGAGTTTTAAAATCCAATGGCATTTGCAGAACATGCAAACCAACATTTGAAATATCTAAGTCAAGGCACAAAAAAAGTTGATCACAGTTCTGAAGACTAGCAACGTACAAGTGATGTTTACAAGTCAAGAAATTTAAAAATTTTTCTCTCACTCCCCAAATGACATGATGATGTATATTATGTAACAAAAGTTGACTGGATCTTTACATTGAAAAACCATAGAAAAGCTGATAATAGAAATCAAAGAAGATCCAAATAAATGGAGACATACCATATTCATGGATTGGAAGAGCAAAATAGTAAAAATGTCAACTATACAGTTCACACAGTTCCAAACAAAATCACAGAAAGATTACTTCTATGTATATGAACAAGCTGATTCTAAAATTTCCATGACAAGGTAAAGGAACACGAATCTCAAAATGAGTTGGGGGTGTAGGGGAAGCTGGAGAAACCATACTTCTTAATGTCATGGTGAAGACATCCCAGGTTTACATCCTCTGAGTTTAGCAGTTTCAGAGAAAAGAGGGATAAATAGTTCTAAATAGCTCCAGCAAGTTTCTGGGTTGATGCCGATTCTTCTGGCTTGGCTCACACACCGTCTCTGAAGCAATCTATGTGGCCAGGTCTAAGATCCTCCCATTGGACTCAAATATGAAACAGATGAGTTGTGGCCACTTTAAAATTTACTGACCACTAGGAATCAACATTTTTGATTGTTTTTAAAAAAAATTAATCAACCTCATTTTCCCTTCTAGGGATATTAGTTTTAAAGGTCAGGGGACTAATCCTGCATATGATTTGATTGACATGAAACCTTCATCATCCTACCATGGTGTCTTTGCAGAGGATGAGAAGTAATCTCACTCCTTCAATTTATGGCTGGTTCAGTGCACCAGCTGACTGATTGATGATGATCATGTCATTCTTTTTCTAGCTAATTTTCAAGCCATCCACTTAAATAAAATGTGTTGGTGATCAGTCTGACAGAATGCCCCATTCAATTGACGTTCTTGTGAAGAATTCCTTTTAATGGCTAGCCCAATTCTTTTTCTGCTTCTGGCAGAATTTCTTTTCAGTATTTTTCTTGGATAATGTGTGCAAGAATTTTTTTTGTATTAAAAATTATTTGAAACGGAAAGGACATGATAATGGCATTGACAGGGGAATATGTTGAATTTGACTAGACTTTTGTTTTGAAGGAGTTAGGATGAGATTAGATAGCAATCATTATTGGAATGTGCATTTTTGGCTCAAAACAATCTCTAGTCCAAGTTTAGAAGGTGGAAAAACATAATTGGCAGCAGTGAATATAAGAAGGCAAGATCAGAATGAATGAACAAAGTGACCCAGCTCCTAGGGAAAGGAAATGAAGTCTACCTGCCACTAGCTCCAGTTCTAACATTAAGGTCTCTTCTTGGGCTCTCATTTTAAGGAGGACATTAACAGTCTTGAGTTTGCCAATCCAGGCATTCTGAATATTGGGAGATCCTGAACCAGGTTAGGCATAAAGGATGGAAGGACTGGATAGTCGTCCATCCTGCAGGTATAATGGGTGAGAGAAGGGATGTATCTATCTCTGGGAACTGGAGACTGAAAAAATAAGGAACAGCTGCATTGAAATATTAAAGGACTATCATGCAGAGGAGGAAATAGTATTGATCTTACTACTCCAGAAGGTGCACTTAGGAGTAATTTTTAAGATAGTAACTTTGACTCAGGATGAAACCCTTAATGACACAATTTGGCAGGAAATGGAGTGAGCACTCACCTATTCCCTTTGCTGCTGAGTCTAGTATTTGCTGGGGAACATCAGGCAGAGATGCTGTTTTTAGGCACCCCAAGACATCTGACATTTGGAGAGATGGAAGCAACTGAATTGAAGTCCTTTCCTAAGACCAGACTGTAGTCTGGATAGAATAAGCTTAGGTGAAGAAGTGAAATGGTTATTGGCGCTCCATGAGATCTATTGAAGGAAAAGAAATCGAGTTAGGGAGGAAGTGGGTGTCTTCTTACAACAACCCCCATTTTGCCAAGGGATCCCTTTAGCAATATGCTGTGTCCATCTGCTGAAGTCCAGGTCCATAGTGGTCGGATTTTACTGGGCTGGGCAAGGCAGTTTGCCTTCCTGAGAATTTCTGTGTATTTGCATGTTGTCAAATGATGTCCTGGGGAGTCCTGCTGAGAGAAGGTGGGATGGCCCTGCTTTTGGTTTGATTTCCAGGAAATATTTGACCTCATCTATCATGGTGTCTTTGACATGGATGAAATGTGGGTCCACTACAGTGTATCCTGGTCACTGGACTCTGGAACCGACTGACAGGGCTGACAAGTGGTTCTCTTGAGGAGCTCACTGATGCGCTGTCTACATCTGCAATGTCTGGTCCCTGTGGCTCTGCTGACCCAATGCCTGGAGCCTCTGCATCTTCCACTGGCTACCCAAGCCCACTGGATGCTGGGTTGTCAGCAGGGTAGAGGGGACTAATTCTCCTTCATGTTGCTGCTATGGAAAGCTGTGTGGAGAACCCTCAAGTAACTGAAAATAGAGCTACCATTCTATCCAGCAATCCCACTTCTGGGAATCTACCCAAAGAACACCAAAACACTATTGGAAAGGATACCTGTACTCAGGTGCTTATTGCAGCACTATTTACAATAGCCAGGATATGTAGCCAAATACTCCAAAACAGACAAATGTATCAGAAAGCTGTGGTCTATGTACACAATGGAATATTACTCAGCCATCAAAAAGACAAATCTGATGCATTTGTGATAACATGGATGAACCTAGAAGGAATCATGTTAGCAGAGATAAGCCAAAAAGAGAAATACTGAATTACCCTACCTATGTGGAATATAGGGAAAACAAAAGGACAAGGAAAATTTTAAACTGTCAGCAGAACTGAAGTACAGAGCAAGAGAGGGAGAGGAGGGCAAAATTGGGGGGAGGGAGAGGGAGGGGCACAAGAGATTAGGATGATGGCTCATGGATGATAAGGTGGTGGGAGAACCTCAGGATAGACAATGATGCAATATATATGTGTGTGTGTGTGTGTGTGTGTGTGTGTGTACAATCAATTTTTTTAAAAAAATTTAACAAATCTCCTCATGCCTGGGTGGGGTAACACAGAGCAGTGGATCCCCTCTTGGCAGCTTAAAGGGACAAGTGAAGGAAGGCTGTCTCTGCAGCATGAAGGCAGCTACCTGCTCACTGAGTAAACAGCAACCTCCTGTGAGGGGACGAGGCATTAGGGAAGAAGAGCTTCCTGGAGCAGCGGGGCCAGTCTGCCGAATCTGTGTCCTGTCTCCTTTATTCAGGCATGTATGAGCAGATTAGAGTTAGCCTCTTTGTGCCTCCTCGTTTTTGCAGTGGAGGCAGGGACAGCGCCTAGCAGCTTGAAGTGAGGGGTCACTTCCAAAGCAGAACAGTGCCAGGAACTCGATGAATGTGAGGGGAAAAAATTCAAGAGTGGATAATTAGCTCCATACTCTGGCGCAGCTACTTTGTGGCTTGGTGACTGAGTGAGTGTCTCAGCCTCCCCAGGTCTCTTCTTCATCCACAGGGATGCCAACCTCCAGGCTTGCCAAGCCCCTATAAGTGCAGCGCGTGTGAGCTAAGTGCAGCAAGCTGGCTTGCCACCAGCACACTTGGTAACAACTAAAGACACTGAGGACCAGCAAGGTCGACGAGATGATCTACAATACGATCCCCCATCACACCAACAAGATTGCAATAAAAAGACTCAGAGTCAGAGGTGGTTTCCTTGGTGTTCAGGAGGGCCAGATGCCACAAAGTAATAATAATAATAATTAATAATAATAATAGCAACAATGACCGAAGCAGAAGCAGCAGAGTTGACTACGTCTCAGACGTTGGACCAAACGCTTCACGTGTGATCTCCTGCAGAGCCCTAGCAAGTTGTGATTCTTCTTATTGTGCAGACAAAGAATAATGAGATCACTTTTCTACCATAGTGTGGACATCTACTGGCTCTCCTGAGCCCTGACGTACCAGGCACACAGCCTCTGAGAAATGAGGACTAAGTCCCCCAGAAGAGGAAGAGGGGAGGGTCTTGTTGGAACCCGAGATGAATGGGCCAAAACTGTGGTATGACACAATTACTTAAAAAGAACATGTGATCATCTGAGACAGTTCTGGGCGTGTTCTCACTGTCACCTGCCCCACCCAGGCATTTGAATGATGCTGTATTTGGTTGACTTGAGTTCACTAGAATTTTCCATCTCCCAGAATGCCTTCAGAGTTCCCTTCACATGAGATCAACTGAAATGCAAACACTCCAGATCTGGATGATGTCTTAGCTTCACTTCATGTTGCTGAGCTGCAAACCACCAGCATCTTTCCCTCTGCAGGACACCTGGCCTCCACCTAGCTGCCTGCAATGCGGAGAAGCTGAGAAGACACAGCTGGGTCTCCAAAGGGGAACAATGGAGGAATACAGAGGCCGAGATGGAAACGGAGCAAAGCAGGGAACTAAGGTATGACCCAGCTGGTGGATCCGAGCCTACACAGTTAACAACTCGTACCCTGAAAGCAGCTCCACTGAAACACCAACAATGGAACTGATTTATTTGTCTACATAGGAGGTGAGGAAAGGGTAAGCTGAGAGAGAGGGAGAGGGAGAGGAGGAAGAGAGGAGAGGAAAGAGGGGAGAGAGAGGGGGGAGAGGAGAGAAAGGAAGGAGAGAGGAGAGACAAGAGAAAGCAAGAAGAGAGGAGAGAGAAGAGGGAGAGGAGAGAGGAAGGAGAGAGGAGAGGGGGAGAGAGAGAAGAAAGAGGGGAAGGAGATAGGGAGAGAGGAGAGAGGGGGAGAGAGAGGAAGGAGAAAGAAGAGAGAGGAAGGAGAGAAAGGAGCAAGGAGAGAGGAGAAAGAGGAGGGAGAGGGAGGGGAGAGAGGAGGGAGGAAGGAGAGGGAGGGGAGAGAGGAGAGAGGAAGGAGAGGGAGGGGAGAGAGGAAGGAGAGAGAGACTTTCTAAGATGTGGCCTAATCCCACCTCTTAGATGCAGCGCCCCTTGTGGGCCCAGGCCAAGCCCAGCCAAGGTCAACCTCACAGAAGGAAGAACCCATTTCCACGCTCACTCTACAATACTTAGGAAGGACAAGCCGCACGGCAGAAAGAATTGCCCAGTCATAGTGATTTGCAGCCACCGAAGTTTGGTTCTTACACCGCTTCATGTCCTTCCTTCTCCTTTGGGGTTCAGGCTGATGAAGCCGCTTCCTTCTGGACCATGGTCCAGCTGAGGCAGAGGGAAGGCTCTCAGCAAACCCTGCTGGAGATGAGGCTGTGGTGTGACTTCTGCTTGCCCTGATTAGTGAGAGCAAGTCCCGAAGCTAAGCCCAAAGGAAGGCCCCTGTGGCTGCTCCAGGTCTCTTCCTTGAGGGGCAACTATTTTTACCTATTATTACAGCCATGACAGCTCAGAGCCCTGCCCCTTGAGGACAGGCACAATGGTCTCTCCTAGACCCAACAAAACGTCCTTGTCCTTGCTCACGGTGCATCCTGGGAGGGGAGGAAGGAGGAGCAAAGGGAAGCAGAGCAGAGAGGGGTCCCCTGGAGGCCAATAGCAAAAATCAGCAACGCTGAGAGAAAGGGGGCAGGAATGGCCAAGGAGAGCCCTGGGACCCGCCATCCATTCCCTTGGGTGCCCCTGCTTGGGGACTCTACAGGGCTCCAGACATGGCCCATGGAGGAGAACCTGACTCTGTGGAAGCTATTGTCTGTCCAGAAAGTGGAACAACTGTTTTCCTATGACCCACTTTTCATACTGTGAATCCATAAGGAAGCTAAGGGAGCCCCACTTTAATCTCTAAAGGAGCTTAATGTCTCAAAAAACAAAAACCTACTTCTCTACACATAAGGACAGCTGGGCTCAAGTATTGACTAGCTAGTCAGGAACCTGGCCAGGATGGGGCTGGAGGGAGCAACCCCCAGACCACAGCTGGTGGTCAGAGTGAAAACAGGTAACAAAACAAGCAAAACAGGGAAGTTTACTGAACTTACAAATGGGAGCAGCTGGCCCTTAAATCCAATCACTCATCAAGTTCATCCCAGCCTGAGCAAGCAATAGCAGGATGACACTAATTTAAAAAAAGGCAAGAACAAGATTTATTTATTAAAAGACAAAATAAACAAAATCACTGGAGGGTACAAAGGAACCCTTTGGTAATCTTACTTACCACATAGTCCAGCCTCTAGAACAAAAGTTACACATGGGTACTTCAGCCATGTGTGGCCACAAAATGGCGACTGTCCCACCTTTAAGCCAAATGAAGAAACCAAGATGGTGGCCTCAATCTTCTTCCAAAGGCACAGCTCTTCACTTCAAGCCAAAGAAACCAAGACGGTGTCGTCAATTCTCCTTCAACAGTGGGCAATTCAGATTCATTGAAGAAACCAAGATGGCATTGTTGATCCTTCCTCAAAAGACACAACCCCACATTCTTCAACTCTAAAGTGACCTGAAACCAGCAAGACTCACTTGAGACAATAGCAGCAGTCACTCCAGATGTCTCATGATGAAAACAGCAAGCTCTCTTCAGGTCTCCAGACAATTCCTAAACTTCACAGTTTCAAAGTTAAAGCAAGTTTTCAAGTACCATGCTTCCAAGTCAGCTTACATAGGTCACAAGTTTCTCCAACATGCTTCCCCAGGCTCCTTACCAGCCCAGGCTGGGGATGGAAGCCCACAGCATGGCTTCCTTCCCTGCCCAGCTGCCGCACATGGCAGCAGCAGCTCTAAGGCCTCCCTGCTGGTCCACTGCTCTCCCTCTTTCTTCTCCAGCTTTCTCTCTCTCTTAAATCCCCTTTCTCTGTTCCTCTCGAGAGAAGACTTGGCTTCCCTTCCCCAAGATTCTGTCCACCAGGTCACAATGCTGCTATCCTAATGTAGCATTATCATGTGGGGGCCACGCCCCCCCCCAACTTCACCACAGTACCCATATCAAGAGGTTCAGAAGGGCATTTGGCTGAGGGGCCCATGAGGCAGTGAGTGCAGCTCTCCATAGAAACCATGTGCATCCATAGTTCTGTTATATCAATCTAACAGGATGTATTCAACAATCTCCTATGGGAGTGAGGCTTTCATACTTACAAATAGTTCTGTAATGAAGAGCTTCACATATGTGTATGTTTGAGTTTTTGCCATATTAGTTTGAGATTTATCCTATAAGTTGGATGCTGGGTAAAAGAGTTGTGACATTTTTGCTGAATATCTTTCTATGAGGATTGTAAATTTCCCCATCACTATATTATGAAAACGCTCATTTTTCAGAGCTCCACTCACAAGAATATACTGTCAAAATTCTGATTGTTTTTGCCTGTCTAATAGATGAGGATGAAATCTCAGTTTGCATTTCTTTTATCATCAGCAAGTTTGAGCCTTTTTTCATATGATTAAGAGACATTTGCATTTCTTTTCTGTTAAGTCTGTTACTACCTCTTGCCTATTTGTCTATATAACCATGGTCTTCTCTATCTTATCAACATTAAGAAATACTGACAGTACGAACTTTGAAATAGAAATTGAAAATATAAAAAAAAAATACCCATGTGCACCTTTGGGGAACTGAGCCAGGATATTTTAAATTAAATCCTCATCAAAATCTGGGCTACGAGGTCAAAGAGCCCACAGGGCCCCTACAAGTCCTAAAACTTACCGGGTTTGCTCTGAGAACTTTTCTCCAGGGTCAAAACATCAGCTCTGACCTTCCATTGGCTCATCCAGAATCGGAATTTTTTAAAAAGCTTCTGGACCAACTTCCTCATCAAAAAGACCCTTTGGGAGAAAAGGTGGAGGGTGATTTAGGAGGGAAATAGAGGCAATGCATGAACAGCTTTTCCACAAGTCAAAGGAGGTTCAGAAGTAACCCTCCGGCTTTGGAGATGGGTGGCGTGCATGGTAAAAGCAGATGACTCATTAATAGAGCGAGGGCTGTATACTCATTAACAGAGCGAGGTTCAGCTGCTTTAACAGAGATGAAAATGAGAGTGATTCAGACAAGCAGAGACTCCCTTTTCCATCACTGGAAGTTGCTGTGTCTGCAGAGAGGTGGGCAACAGCATGCTATTCTACTCACCAGGCCAGCCCTGAGCCCGTGCCTCCCCTCTGCTGTGACTCTGTGTGAGGTCATCCAAACCGGAACTGGTTCACGGACCCTGCACACATCACTTCCAGACTGGGAGGTGGTCTGGGACCACCTTCCCTTGGCTGGGACTTAGTCACATGGAGTTGACGGATTGCAAGGGCAGCTGGGAATTGTAGTTCAGAAGGCAGGTCTGTGCCCAACCAGAGGAAGGGAGATTGGGTCCTGGGGCAAATTCTTTTTTAAAATTTGATTACTTACGCGCACACACACACACACACACACACACACACACACACACCCATTTTACATCATTATATTCCCCAGGGTTCTCCCACCACCTTGTCCTCCATGAACCATCATCTTAGTCTCTTGTGTCCCTCCCTCCCCCAACTTTACCCCCTAAACCCTCTCTTGCTCTATGCTTCAGTTCTGTTCATAGTTTTAACTCTTCCTTGTCCTTTTGCTTGTTTTCCCTCTGTTCTGCATACAGGTAAGATCACCCAGTATGTTTCTTTTTCTTTCTGGCTGATTTCTGCCAGCATGATTCCTTCTAGGCTCATTCATGTTATCACACATACCTCAAATCTGTCATTTTCAGTTGCTGAGTAATATTCTGTTGTGTACACAGACCACAGCTTCCTGATCCATTCGTCTGTTTGGGGGCATTTGGGTTGTCTGGAGATTGAATTCGGTAAACAGTACATGATAGACGTTTCCGTGAGTCAACCAACAAAAATTGCAGCTGTCAAAATTGCCAAGCCTGGGATGCACTAATGATTGCAAGTGGAAATAGTCCTCAAAGTTGAGAGAATGAGCTCATTGCTGTCAGCCCAGAGAACCTGTCACCTCCACGGGTTTCACTGGGATCCCTCACAAGCCACCACCAGCTCTGGGAGCAGCCTCTGCCCCTTAGCTACACATTGCCCGGCCCAAAGTCCTGGGTGAGGACAGCCAGATGTCCCGAGCTGCACCACAACCCAGGGCAAGATTAGGGAAGGGGAGTTTGACATGGGCCCCTTTCCCACCCCCTGAATTCCTAGGTATCCCCACCCACCACCCACTGTACCATGTAAGTCTCAAAATATCTCTCATCCGGCCAAACATTCAGTTTCTGGCCCCTCTTTGCAGAAGAACCCCTTCTTGCATCCCTTCTTCCAGCCATCTCTTTCTGCAGCTATAATCTACAGGTGCAACAAAACAAACGCCAACACCCCACCCCCCCACCCATGGGCAAGAGAATCCTTTTGAATGCTGGTTTGTGGTTTGTGTTTGTGCATCTTCTGGCTCCCCTGAGCCCATCTGACACAGGTAATTCCTCAGCCAACAGGGCCCCGCGAGGGTGAGTGGCTGAGGTCCCCACTTACAGACGAGCTGTCACCCAGAAGGCTGATTGCTGTGTGGGAACTCTGGCCGCCTCAGTCAGTGGTCAATCAGGCCCATTAGCGTCCCCACAGCTGCCCAGGTTTCCAGGGAAACTGCAGCGCTGACCTCGCTGTGGGGCAGCTGCATGGTCATGTCCAAGGGCGGGCTGGCCATCAGCAGAGGGGTGGGGCCCCCTGGCAGGTGACAGCTGAGGGGCGCCCAGGCCACGCCCACAGGTCTGGGAGGACAGTGTGAGGCCATGAGGCAGTGTCCCCGCACGCTAAGCGGCTGCTAAACATGGCCGCTGACACAGGGCTTCTGCATTAGCAGGACATTCAGGTTCAGACTGGCTTCCTCCGGGTCCCTGGGGCCCGGGGCTGTGGGTGCACCGTGGGCCTTCGTGGATGACCTGATGTTTCTCCTCTGCATCTCACGGGGGGAGGGGGGGTGTCCTAAGGGGATGGTGGG
>PVHY01016228.1:0-34240 GCA_004024945.1 Uropsilus gracilis | reverse complement strand
AGATAGATAGATAGATAGATAGATAGATAGATAGATAGACAGATAGACAGATAGATAGATGATAGATACATACTTAGATACATACATAGATAGATACATACATAGATCGATAGATACTAGCATTGCCAATTCATTCCACGGGCAAAAATAGCGAGACCTAGTTTCGATAGATAGATCAGATAGATTAGATAGATAGATAGATAGATAGATAGATAGATAGATAGATAGATAGATAGATAGATAGATAGATAGATAGATAGATAGATAGATAGATAGATAGATAGATAGATAGATAGATAGATAGATAGATAGATAGATGAGAGATAGATAGATAGATAGATAGATAGATAGATAGATAGATAGATAGATAGATGAGAGATAGATAGATACTAGCATTGCCAATTCATTACTAAAAAGAATACAATTGCAGGAGATACATTGGAGGGTCAGAATATCAGTATCTGTATTGGTTTGCTGGAGGTGCCAGAGAGTGGGAGCACAAAAAACAGAAATGTAGGGCCGGGCATGGTGGATCATGCCTGTAAGCTTCAGCCTATCAAGTGGCCGGGCCTATGGATCGCGGTTCGAGTCTCGCCTCGGGCCTGTAGCGAGACCTAGTTCCAAAAAAAAATAGCTGGGTGTGGTGGCGCACGCCTGTAATCCCAGCTACCTGGGAAGCTGAGGCTGGGGATTGCTTGAGTCCGTGGTACCCCAGGCAACAAGAGCCTGCGGTTCCACGGGCAAAAAAAGTGAGACCTAGTCTCAAAAAAAAAAAACAAAAAACAAAACAAAACCAGAAATGTTATCTTCTCACTGTGCTGGAGGCTAGAAGTCCAAGCTTAAGATGTCCAGAGGTTAATCTTTAACTGGGATAACATTGGGGTCTCCCCATCAGGTATTACCAGTATAGTACACCCACTACTACCACCTTGCCCATATTCCACCAGCACAGACCATTGTGGTGGCTCTCTCCTCCACTCCTGGCTTTTCCCCCTCTTTCACCCCTCCCCCTTGTGTCTCATTTCTGTAGTTGGCTATCAAGGGTTTGTTTTTGAGCTTGACTTTACAAATGTTCTTGTTTTAATAAGGACACCATCAAGATTAGATTAGGGCCTACCTACATGACCTCATGTTCATTTAGTTACCTCTCTAGAAGTCCCATCTCCCACTACAATCTCATTCTGAAGTACTGAGAGTGAGAACTCCAAAGTACAAATGTGCAAGGGGAACAAGCAGTGCTATGGCTTCAGTGGTACAAATTTGCAGGGGGACACGATTCAACCCATCATAACATCTAAAAAGATAAGCATGGACATATCATCTCACCATAGTTTTCCCATATAATTCTTCTATGAGGCTTCTTTTATTATTTATTTTATTTTATTTTATTTGAGACTAGGTCTCACTATTTTTGCCCATGGAACTCAGGCTCACTTTGCCCAGGATGCCACTGACTCAAGCAATCTCCAGCCTCAGCTTCCCAGGTAGCTGGGATTACAGGTGCATGCCACCACACCCAGCTTTTTTTTTTTTTGGAACGTCTTGCTACGTTGCCCCAAGTGGGACTCGAATCGCTATCCCCAGTCCCCGCCGCAGCTTCCTAGGCTGACATTTACAGGCACATGCCCCCGTGCCCAGCTGAGGCTTCTTTTTAAAGGGAGACTATTTTTGTCTTCATACTGCTTTGTCTTTAGGTAATTAGAGGCCTTATTGATGAGGTCATTAACAAGACTGTCTTTGAAGCAACCTAGGAAGACACAGCCCAAGCATTGTTAACCTTGCATTCCTAGGCTTCGCTCCTGGAGTTGAAGGGGCACACCACCTGTCCATTTACCACCCTAGAACTCATTAATTGCAAGATGGACCCATGGTCTCTCGGGAGACTCGGGAAGGCTCTGCAGTACAGTAGCTTGCACTCTCTCGTCCTGGATTACTGCAAGTAAGGCAGCAAAGTGCAGCTCCTTCCATCTCTTGCTGGGGGAGGGCAATGGAGGTGGAGGGGAGTGAAGGCTAGAGGAGGGTAAATTATGGCTAAAAGGGAACACTTGAAAATTCCTGTATAGTGAATGTTCGTGAGTAAATACAAGAGCTCTGAAAGAGTCTCTATTCTTTCAAGTACCTGTGAGTACTAGTTTACATAAGACTATGATTGTTACTAAGGAAGGGAATATTTATAGGATGATATTGTATTCCAAGAGAATCCTCGGTATAGGAACAGAGACAAGCTTATGATTATGTATAATGCAAGCTTATGATTATTTCTATAATGTATAGATAGGAAGTCTGAATATCCCAAAGGATGTTCATATACGTGTTTGTGGTTGCATGACTGGGGAAACCATCATTTCCAAAGTGAGGGGTCCAGGAGAGGCAGGAAGGAAGGGCATGGTACAAGGGAGAAGAAAGAAGTCCTTCAGATTTGTGTGTTGGGGGAGGGTTTGGGTAATTATAATCAGACCAGCACCAGTGGATGGCTGTTGAGTATGTACGCGATGCCAAGCGCAGAGCATCAATCACCTCACTTTATTTTCCCAATCACATGTCCATGGCACACAGATGAGGGGCACCATTACATATGCATGTACGGTACATAATGCTAGGATATGTGCCTTAACTATAGATGAGAAAAGATTAGGGGGATTACTAACTTGCCAAAGTCACTCAGGCTTTGGGGAAGGAGCTTAGCTATAAATCTGTCCTGGCAAGTGCTTTAAAATTCATAAGCTGGTGGAAAACATGGCTTTCAAAAGTCACTCATTTGTTCCGTCTTTACTTTTTAGATTTAGAAATGACGAACTTGAGAGTATTCTCTCTGGTCTGGAGAACAACCACCGACTACAAGGCCTCAGTCTGCGTTACTGTGGTCTGGGGCCAGTGAGCGGGCCACGCCTGGGCATGGTGATCAGCCGGAGTGCCATCTGGTGAGAGGTCTCCCCTCTTGCCCCACCCCCATTCAGTCCTGCTGTATCTGAAGTTCTATAAGCAGCCTATCTACAGAACCCCTCACTAGTTCATGAGTCCTGTGATTTTCACTGTGATTTTAATCTTTTCTCCCCTCTAATTATTTCTGTTTTTCCTTAGGTCTAAGAGAGAGACCCTTTAGTTAGATTTGAGACTCAAGTGTGTCCTGCTGAAAGCACATCTGGACCAGCTGCATGATCACTAGGTTTATGCTTTAGGATCCGATCTATTATTTATTGTTGTTATTGTTTTTATTTATTATTTCATAACTAGATTTAGTGTTTTGTGAGCTGAAGACCTCAAATCAAAATTTGAGCAAATGGAAATGACACCAAATAAACGGTATGTTTTGCCCCTTGTCAGTGAGCTGCACCTGGAGGGAAACCACCTGCAGTGCTTGGGAGCCCTGGCGCTCCTCAGGCCCCTCGCAGAGCACACAGAGACACGGGTGCAAGAGCAGCCGGCCGCACCTGCACCTGACACCAGGAACCCCCCTCAGCTGCCCCCAGGTAGGCACCGAGCTCTAGATCTTGTTGGGGCCCAGAAGGAAATGACTTCTGATTAAAAGTAACTAAGCTTCTCGGTGGTCAATGCAGGTTTTTCCTATCTGATTAAAGTGGAGCAGAATAAGGAACCCCCAGAGAGTTCTCTGTCTTAATCTTCAGAAACTGTGACTGTGCTACTTAACATGGAAATGGCACTTTGCAGGTGTTACTACATTAGGGGTTTGAGAAGGGACGGATATCCTGGATTATCAGGGTAGGATCTCTATCTCAGGGAGGCAAGAAGGTCTCAGTGGGAGGGAAAAAAAAGTTTGCAGTGTTGTGAGGAAGAGGCTGTGAGTCAGGGAGTGCAGCTGCCTCCAGTAGCTGGAAAGGGCAAGGACAAAGTATCCCTAGCACCCCTAGAAGGAGCACACTCCAACCATACCTTGACTTCTGTCTCTAAGAATCCATTTCAGCCTTCTGACCATCAGATGTATAACGAAACAAACTTGTATTGTTTGACGCTATTACGTTTGTTCTCACTTGTGGCTGCAGCAGTAGGAAGCTAGTACAGTATTTTAATCAGAATTCTTTCAGTTAGAAGTAATAGCAGCCCTCAGTGATGGGAGCATTATGGCAACCTTCCTGTGCCTCCAAATCACAAACAACAATGTAAACCTATGTTACCTCAATAAAATAAATAGATAATTTTTAAGAAAAATAAAAGTAACTTGAACCAAATTAAAGATAATAAATAGGGTTTATTGGTTCACATGACTGGAACATCCGCAGGTGGAGCTGGCTTCAGGGGTGACTGAATTCAGGGCCTCAGAGGTGACTGATTCCTGCTCTGGACACTTCTTCCCTTCTAAGCATTGACCTTCTCTCCCAGTAAGCCAGGCTTCCTGCCTCAGTCCCTGGCTCTGTCATCATGACTTGTGATCAACCAAAGAGTAAGAACTGTTTTATTCCATTGACTGGGTCCAACTCCTTGGGAAGGCTCTCCCTGGCCCTCCTTTGGTCACTGTCTGCTTCTTGGGCCAGTCCCTGTGGCCAAGGGTAACTGTGGTAACCGTGACTGGCCAGGAGGTTGCCACATCCCGTGGGAGAGGGGTTGAGGGCTGTGGCGGGCACCCTACCAGGATCCTGCTGCTGATGGAGGAAGTGGCTGATCCCCTCAGAAGTAGTTAGAGACTGATGCTGGACACATTAGGACAGCAGTTGCTCACTATCCTATAAGTGGCTTTTCACTTGTTTGTATAGGTTCCAAGTAGAGACATTCTTGGTGCATTTCAAAGCTGAGTACAGTCATGTATCACTAAGTGATGAGGATATATTATAAGAAACACATCTTTGGGTCATCTCGTTGCTGTGTAAGCATCACAGAATATAATCACAAGGTGGGGCACTGCAGATGATGGGACTGCTGTCACACAGGCTGCCTGTTACTGACGGAAATGTCATGTTTCAAGTGACACACGACTGCTTTTTTCACCATTGGTAACAGTAAACTATAGCAAGTGGTTAATAAGACAGAGTTAAACCTAGGTTTCAATCCTATTCCAGTTGTGCATGACTTTGGGCAAGTTATCAAATCAATCTAACTCCAGCTTCTCAGTTGCAGAATAAACAGAATAACGGCCTTAGAGTGTTTCGTAAAGGTTAAGTGACATAGTGTAGTTGGCATGATGCCTTCATGCAGCAAGTATTTGAGAAATATTAATGTCACCATTATGATGCCATCATTATCACTATGGCAATGACAGCTTTTTCCTAGGAGACTAAAATCTTGAAGCAAGTTGCTGAATCCAGTCACTTTACATAGTGAAATTTTGTGGGAGTGAATGTAAAGAACTTACAACTAATGAAGATTCATTAACACAGTGGTTACCAGCCATTTAGAAACTGTCATAGTATCAGAATTATATGGTATTTGTTGAATTTATTAATTCATTCAGGTCAATAAATAGACAGATGAATCTGGAAAACAAAGTCTATTTAGTCTTACTTTCTCCAAACTAGTTTTACCAACATTCCTCATAAAAACCATTATAATCCTATTCATGAAGTGCTGAAATATAAATGGTTGAAAATATAAAAGCACCACCTCAAGGATTCCATAGGTGACCAGGACAGTGTGAAAGGTCTGGGATTAGAACTATTAAGAAATGACAAGATGGAGGAAAGAAACATGGAGATACTGTATCTCAACCATCTAAGTGGTTTCTATTAAAAGGTTCAATAAAGCTTAATCTTTTAAAAAAATATTTTCTTTATTCAGATTTTCTCCTTTTGGGTGTTCTTCCCCCCTCCCCTTCTCCTTATCCTCCCCCCCCCCTCCCCCCCCCAGTTACTCTGTCTCTTCTTTCATGTCAGTTGTTGGTCAATTTTTAACCCATTAGACTCATCATTTTCTTTCCTGGAGCAATGTCCTTTTCCCAGGTGAAGATGTGCTTCCCTGGGACACAGCAGCTTGGTCTTAGTTTTCCAGATATAGCTTTGTTGTGGGTAGCCAGTTTGAGCATGTTTGGATCCTGTCGGCGCCTCCTCCTTCTTGCTGGTTGTCTTCTCCATTCCAGTTTCTGTCACATTTTGCTTCTTTCTTGCTTTATTGTTCTGATCTCTGGCATTGAGAACCTTTCTTCCAACCCATTATCTGTAGAAAAGTTCCCTGATGGCGCCAGACATAGTGGCTCGTGCCTGTAAGCTTCAGCCTATGAAGCGGCCGGGGCTAGGGATCGCAGTTCGAGTCCTGCCTGGGGCCCGTAGCAAGACCTAGTTCCAAAAAAATAGCTGGGCGTGGTGGCACATGCCTGTAATCCCAGCTACCTGGGAAGCTGAGGCTGGGAATTGCTTGAGTCTGTGGTACCCCGGGCAACGAGAGCCTGCGGTTCCACGGGCAAAAATAGCAAGACCTACTCTCAAAAAACAAAAACAAAAAAAACAGAACAAAAAAGTTCCCTGATGGGGACAGAAACTGGTGGATGGTTGATCCAGCTCTTCATGGGGCCACTGCCCCATCTCTGTGACCTTCTTCTCCCTGCGGAATAGGAGGGCCCCTCGCTGATGCTTAAGGCATCTCTGAACTGGGAATTTGGTTCTTATCTGCAGAATCGTTGTAGGTGTATTTCTGAGACAGGTCATCACGATAGTTGGTCTGACAGCCCTGTGTTCATGGTTCCAAAATGCTCTTTTGGTCCTGCCCTAAAGATAGGTGTGTCCTGGGCCTTTGTTCTTTCTCCTCACCTCCAGCTTCATGTGTATCTGCAGTTGGATGAGTGATTTTGTTCTTTTTTTTTGAGAATTGACTGGATTTGGAGTCAGAAAGGGTAAATCAACCCCACCTCACCAACCACCCTCCCTCCCCCACATCAGCCTATGCCCCAGCAGTCCCTGAACCCAAAGGGAGCAGCAGGGGAAGGTGGAACCTCCAGGAGGGATGGCTCAGCCTCCTCACAGAGTCAGGTGGAACTGTGAGGTGAGCCCTGCCATCCTAGGCCACCCAAAGGCCTCCTGAACGCAGCTCAGTCTTAATGTTCTGGACTTGTTTTAGTCACAGAAACCCTAAATGGGTGGCAAATGCCCCAGCAGGGTCAGATCCCTGGTCAGTGGTCAACATACAGAATTTCTTTTAAGTTCCACACATTGCTCAAGATCTCAGCCACAACAACAATAACAACAAGACGCACAAGTGTTTTTCTAGGTTCTCCTCTTTCCCACTGGCTATAGATGACAGCATCTAAAATTTGCATTCACTTGAACCTTGACTTTTATCTAGACACAAAAATGTTACATTTAACTGTTCTGCATCATTCCGGGTAACTATTAGTCTGCTAGGTCTGCTGTGAAGAATACCACAGACTGGGGAGCTTAACCAAAAAAATTATTTTCTCACAGTTCTGGAGGCTGGAAGCCCCAGATTCAGCTCCTGATCAGAGCTTTCTTCTGTGCTTGTTCACAGATAGAGCCCTATCTGGTATCTCTTTTGGGAGGCCCCCATCCTATCTCAACTGGGACACTATCTTTATGACCTCATTTAACCTTAATTACTTCCTCAGAGGCTGCTTCTCCAAATACAGCCATAGTGCTGTTCAACTTCCAAGTTGAGGGGGGGGGGGGAGGAGACACAGAAAATTCAACCCAGAACAGTCACAAATACAGAGTAAAGGCATTTCCTATTTCAGAGCTGAGTTGGTAGACTTGTGCATAGGCAAATTAGTCTCTTCCAGCTTGATTTCACTCCTTTGCTTGCAAGGTTAGCCCTAACTGACAGAATTGAGGAAGTATATAGCAAGAAAAATGACACATTACTGATACATTGTGCTACATTACTCTCCCACTTCTGGTTGGGTGTAGAATCCACGCTGAACCTGGCTAGTTTAAATCTTTAGCTGAGGGAACCAGGGCCTCTCCCTCAACAGCCTAGGCTTTAGTTCTTCCTGTAGACCCCTCTTGGAGTCACCCTGTTCTCTATCCTTCACAACCCTGGTCTTGAAACAAGAATGTATAGAATGAATGTTGGCCCCCTGCCTCCCACCCCAATCATATGTTGAAGTCCTAACATTGAGGTTGAGAGTGCTAGGAGGTGAGGCATTTGGAGGTAATTAGGTCATGATGGTGGGAGCCTTGTGAATGAGATTTGTTCTTTTATAATAGGGATCATAGAGAGCCCCTTTTGCATTCTGCCTTGTGAGACTGTAACAAGAAGACAGTGTCTTTAAAGCAGGAAGCAGGCCCTCACCAGCCCCCAAATCTGCTATTGCCCTGGTCTTCTGCTTCCCAGCCTCCTGGCTGTGAGAAGTAAATACCAGTCTGTGGCATTTATTATAACAGCCCGAGTGCTCTAAGACAAGGGGCACATGGAAACTTTCCAGTGGGGATGTTTGAGGGATATGATGATTTTAAAGAAATGTCCAAATTCTTGGCCTTCATTAGGATCTGCTGTCTGTGGTTAATTAATGCCCTGGCTCTTAATCATCATTCTAGTTAAGTACCTGACTGGAGGCCCTAACCTCGCATGCAAAATCAGAGACAAAATGCAAGTCTGAAGAAAACGAATGACTCTAATAACTCAACAATAAACCACTTTTTACACATCAGGTCACTTCCAGTTATTCCTTTTAACAAAATTGAAGGAGAACCTTATCAAGTTATCAACTGGCAAGTCAATAAAATTTTGTGTAAGTTTGAATAACTACTATGTGATTTTTAGCCAATAAGTCAGGAGTTCAAAGAAATGAGTGCCACTGCTATGATAAAATTCCCAGTATTATCCAGTAAAGTGTGAATTTTTAGGTAAGAAACAAAATAATTTTCTTATAAACACACCCCATGCATCTTTGTTTGGGATATATGTAACTAGAATAATTATTCTTTGTTAATCTGACATTTAAATTGAACTGGGTGCCCTGCGCTTGGTGGGGACAGGCTGAGTGATGCTAAAGCTGGCAATACTTTTCCATTCCCAGCTGCATGTTCAAGCTTTCTCCACACCTAGAACTGTAACAGTGAAAAACAGAAATGAACTCCACTTTATTTTAGCAGTAATATTCATAATGAACACATAAGCCAAGCGTAAAAAAAATTTTTAAATCCATCTTATTAAGTGATGCATCCAGTTTTATTTTTATTTTTTGTTAATTTATCAGAATGCTTAATAAATGTATACTATTTAATTATATTTTCCCCAAAATGGATTAATAACTGCTGAAGATCCCTTTAATAAACCTTATCATCCCAAGAATTTTTAGAACTTTTTTTTTTTTTTGAGACTAAGTTTCACTATTTTTGCCCATGGAACCACAAGGTCACGTTGCCCAGGGTACCACAGACTCATGCAATCCCCAGCTCAGCTTCCCAGGTAGCTGGGATTACAGGTGCGCACCACCATGCCCAGCTATTTTTTTAGGACTAAGTCTCGCTATGTGCCCCCGGCAGGATGCAAACTGCATTCCCTGGCCCCGGCCATGACTTCCTAGGCTACCACCTACAGGCAGGCACCACCATGCCCGGCCCAAAAACTTTATATTTGTGCCAGGCACAAAGACGCACACCTGTAATCCCAGCTACCTGGGAGGCTGAGGCTAAGAATCACCTGAGTCCATGGGTTTGAGACAACTAACCCCAGGCAACATAGTGAGACTTAGTCTCTATAAAAAATAAAATAAAATAAAACTTTATGTTTGTATACATAGCATTTTTATCACAGGGAATTATTACAAGATGACCTATAAATGCTTTCAAATATAAAACTTTGCAAAGTAGAATGGAAATTTAAGTGATAGTACATAATAGATAAGGAAAATAAAGTAACTTTAAATTATAAGAATTTGCTATATTTTAGGTTGTTTGAGGTTTTATTGAAAGATGATGGTATATGTCAAATTGAAATTTAGATGCCATTTGATATACGTAAGATAATGACATAAAAGATTTTTTAAATTGTCAATATTTGTCTTATGCTAAAAAATCTCTTCCTTTGAAAATTTTAAAATTTCATCATTAAAAAGTGATGAAATTCAAACATCAACCTATAAAGTTCAAGATATTACAAAGCTTTTCAATATGCCTTGTCCTGACCCATGGGATTGTCAACGGAGACCTGGAGGAAGGAGTGGGAATGGGGATGGGACAAGAGACATGAGAAATGGAAGACAAGACAGTTTCCTGATCAAGTCTCGTTTATTGTTGGTTTCCCTTGAATTCTTATACATTAGACATTCCAGGCATTCCAGGATGGTCATCTCCAATCAATGCTTGCCACAGGTACTGATTGCCCAATAGTCTAGTTTGCTACCATATATGGTCTCCTACGGAGAGGGGCTTACTCTTCTTTTGAGTGCCCTTTACCTGCTCTGTTCTGGGCCCACTATTTGGCTGATGCAAGGGCCGTATCAGGTTGCAGCAGACCTGGCTGATGCAAGAGCCTCATGGGTTTGCAGCAGACTGACCTTCTCATAGGGGCTAATTTCTTAGCTCTCTATAATGCCTCAATGTTTGAGAACAGAAATGTTTTGAGACTATTGCTTTGTAAGACCCCAGTGTTTGGTTTCTGCTCCTACACTTGATCTTAGCCAAAAGACCGTGAAGCAATGGTTTCCACTCCTATTCTGTGAGCTGCTTCCAGGCCTCCTAGCAGCTTCTCCGGTAGACCAGTGAGACACCGTGGCTTTGTGGTACTCACAACCGAAGCAGCATGAGTGACTCACAGTCCAGTGACAAGCTTATTTTCTTAATTATGTATTATAATATATTAAATTCAGCCTCAGTAAAGGATGTCCCCCCCTTTTCTAGCATGCATGTGCACACATGTGCACACACATGTTTTTTGAGCATATGCATTTATGTCTCTTCTGATATATGCCAAGCATTGTCCCAGTGCTTGGGATAAGTAAAAACAAGATCCAAGCCCAGAGGCAAGAGGCGCAGGGGGTAAGGCAGTGTACTGTGTGCATATGTGTGTGTGTAGGTGTTAGGTTTTTAAAAAAAAAAAAAAAAAGCCAATAAATATATATATGCTATAGTCTATTAGAAGGAAAACCTGATCTTGATAAATGAGTTTGCATCTTTGGGAAATGAAAATGCCTGAAATGTGATTCTAAATAGCCTACTGAATATAGGTTTCCTTGAAATAGCAACATTTCTTACAGACACAGGAGGTAAGCATTCCAGGCAGAGGGAACGTTACACACACCAAGACCCCAAGGCTATGCACAAGGAACAGGGGTCCTGGGTCATAATGGGGTCTGAGGTTCAGGGACATGTTAGCTAGGGAAGAGCAGGGGAGTGGCACTTAGGTTTGAGAAGGACCCCTCAATCTGTGTGGTAAACAGACTAGGTGAGGGTGGAGGGAAAGTAAGCCTCTCAGGATGCTATTGTCATCCAGCTAAAAGGTGGTGGTATGAGGGCCGGGCACAGTGGCTCGTGCCTGTAAGTTTCAGCCTATGAAGCGGCCGGGACTAGGGATCGCAGCTCAAGTCCCGCTTTGGGCCTGTAGCGAGACCTAGTTCCAAAAAATAGCTGGGTGTGGTGGTGCATGCCTATCATCCCAGCTACCTGGGAAGTTGAGGCTGGGGATTGCTTGAGTCTGTGGTACCCTGGGCAACAAGAGCCTGCGGTTCCATGGGCAAAAACAGTGAGACCTAGTCTCAAAAAATAAAATAAAATAAAATAAAATAAAATAAAAAATAAAAATAAAAATGTGCTCCACTCTGCTATATTCTTACTAATCTTAGAAATTTGGAGTCATTTTTATAGAGCATTATGGAACGCAAAAGGGCCTCAAGGGAGATTCTTGGGGCCCTCCTTGGCTGCATGTTCTGTCTTTGTGGAGGGAAACATGAAAGACAGGGGGGAAGTGATTGCAGTTTTGACAGTGGAGCAGATAACTATCTCACAGAACTATCTTCTTCCAGATTTGTAAACTCAGCCAAGCATAGGGTGACTGCTACAAAACAGACATGATTTAGACAAAACACATGTGTATGGACAAAAAACCCAAAGGCTATTTTTGTGATGCATTGTGTAACAATCACTTTAGCTTCTTTTCTGTGGCAAGTGGAAAGCATTCCAACACAGGGCTTAAATGTAGGGTTTTTCCTTTCTTTTTTTTTTTTTTAATTCATTCTGTGAATTGCTAACGGTAGTCAACTGATCACAACACTGAATAAATGTCCTTATAAGACATTATAAAAATTACTACCACATACTTCACATATAAAGTGAACACAAGAACCAGTAACAATATATGTTAAAAACCCATCCTTGCAACTTTGAAGGAGCTTTTTAAAAAGTCTCTTTGTTTTTCATACAGCGAAACAGAGTTCAGCTTTGAATCTGATTACGAAGTCATCTGAAGATGTCACAGTGAAAACTACTGCAGGGAAGAAAAAGAGAAAAAAAGGTATTTTTGTTTCTTTCATCTATTCTGTCCATCTTTTTGGTCTTGTCAATCACTTTCTCCTTTTATGAGATGTGTGTTTGTTCCCACTATTAAAGTATTGCCCCAAACAAAGAGAAAAACTCAAGTGGAGAAAAAGAAAACTCAGTGTCTTATGATTTTGTATAAGCCAAGCACATAAAGCTTAGCCATATCCACCGGAAGGATGGTCTCTGGCACATCAACAGGACCCAAAAACCATAATGGGACTTGGGCTGCTGTGGAAGTGGGCAATAAGCTGCCAGAAATCAGAAGAACCTCATACATTCAACTTGAACCTTCTTTCCTCTGCTCATCAGCCAGAAGCAGAAATAGAGTCATTTAGAGAAAAAAACATTTTTTTACTAAGTCTTGCTATTTTTAACTGTGGAACCACAGGCTCATGTTGCCCAGGTTACCACAGACTCAAGCAATCCCCAGCCTCAGCTTCCCAAGTAGCTGGGATTACAGGCATGCACCACCACACCCAGCTATTTTTTTGGGACTAGATCTCACTCCGTACCCTCGGCGGGACTTGAACCGTAATCCCTGGCCCCAGCCGTGGCTTCCTAGGTTGCCAATTACAGGCATGCACCACCATGCCCAGCCCACATTTAGAGAAAATTTTAAGAAATCGCTAACTCCATGACCCCTAATAGGGATTAAATCTTGAGATGCTAATTAGTATTGTACACAGCTAAGAGCCAGGGCACCGGCTTCTGCCTGAGGACTGGCTCTGATGTCTGTGTCCCAGCATCTGTTCTACACATGGAGACCTCCGAGCTCACAGTTTCCTGGATTCTGCTCCAGCTTTAAAATTTTGAAGCTACAAAGACACAGCACGAGTGGGACGGAGCACAGTCTTTGGGAAACTCCTCATGAAGCCTATCCTAAATTTGGGTTGTTCTGTATCCCTCCACTCATTTTTCTTGTGTAGTTAATTTGTGAAAGTGAAAGGTCATTATCATCAAGTTCTTCCCCTGTTGGATTTCTCTTTTTCAATCTTAAAGGAGCCTTTTTTTCCAGTCCTTAAGAAGGACTGGAAATCTCCTCTGTAAAATCCTATTAAGTAGAAAAACAAATTTTTATGGTCTAAAAAGTCAAGTCAAAGTAAAGTGAGGAAATCAGACCCTGTTTTTGTCATCTGATGTAAATATAAATGTCTTGCTGATATTCTAGCAGGTGTTGGGAAGTCTGCTAAAAGGAATTAAAACAAAAAATCATGCTAGGTTTTCATTTGCTTTAGAAAGTTAGCACTTGGAAATATAGTCAACCAAACATCTCTTTCATAGAGTGTTAAGGATTCCTGTGAGGATAAGAGTTATCGGTGTCTCCCAAATAGATGACCCCACAGAGGATGGTCCTTCCACTGGGTCAGTGACACACTCAGTGACACATGAGGAGAGAGGAGTGGAGGTCACTCAGTCTGATTGATTCTAAATTTAACAGATAATGGTAACATGGACAAAACCAAGTGTCTGCATCAGGTTGTCACACAGAAAGCCCAAAGCCCAAAATCTATATGGGAACGTCAAGACTTCTCAAGGGAGGCGAAAGGTTCTGACCACTAGTATTGTTGAAACTTCCTAGATTAAAAAAAAGAAGAAGAAGCTTTTAAAATATATTAGTAAGGAAGAAGTTTTTAAAAATTACATTATATTTTAAACATTTATGTTTAACAAGCTAAGTCTTCTAAGACATGAGAACACAGGCTGCATATGTGGCCTCAGTAAGTGATGATGCAGAATCTGGACCTGATTTCTGTGTATCATCCCCACACCAAATGCCCCAGCACACCACACCTCTGTGAAAGCCTGGAGATATTAACCCCCTATCAGTGATAGGTAATTTGAAGGAAAAGTCGTAAAAGAACATGATTTTCATCCTTCAGCTTTTTAAATAATAGCTATGTTGAGGCCCAGTGACAAAGATACCTTTTAGCCATTGAAACTTGGCACAGAGGGACCAGGTTTGCTCCTTTTGACCTTTGCATGCTCCTGTCAGCCCCTGGGGAAGTCCGATTTCTTACATTTTTTTTCCAGAAAAGAGAGTAGAGGCTCTGAAGAACTGCAGGTTGCCTCAGGTCATTCTTTCAGTCAACATAGTTGGAATATCATTTCCTCAGGTTCATTTTGGAGTGGTGTATGTGACTGAAATAGTCATCACTGTGAAACAAATTTGAAATTTAGTATAACAAAAACTTATTGAAGAGTTTATTTAGAACCAAATTGAGGACCCAGGCCCAGAGACCAATATGATTTCTCTGAGTGACAGGCTCCTGACCAAGGAGTTTTCCGCCTCGATTTATATAGATGAGTGACATACGAAGAAAGAACCCATTGGCTGGGCACGGTGGCTCATGCCTGTAAGCTTCAGCCTATGAAGCGGCCAGGGCTAGGGATCACGGTTCGAGTCCCGCCTCGGGCCCGTAGTGAGACCTAGTTCCAAAAAAAATAGCTGGGCATGGTGGCACATGCCTGTAATCCCAGCTACCTGGGAAGCTGAGGCTGGGGATTGCTTGAGTCTGTGGTACCCTGGGCAACGAGAGCCTGAGGTTCCACGGGCAAAAATAGCGAGACCTAGTCTCAAAAAAAAAAAAAAAAAAGAAAGAAAGAAAAGAAATAACCCATAAAAAGTTTTTCTTGATGAAGGAAAGGAGATATCTAGCTAATTTCTAACATTCTCAGTTAACTAACGGAGGTTGTTTCCTGAGAAACTTATTTGACAAAAGAGAAACACTTCATAATTTCAAAGCAATCCATTGATCTTAGAGAGCTAGTTTAGTCAGAACTGTCTGTGTTTGGGAAGGACCAAGTATTATTTGAATCTTTCATCCTAAAAGTTCCCCTGTAGACATGAGGGCCAAATCAGGCTATTATCTCAAACTTCTTCCAGTAACTCTAAAACATGACAGGGGCTGGATCTGTGAAGTCTTCCACATTCGTCTCTCACCACAGGGTTCTTCACAGCAAGTAACCTAGAGCTCTGCTGACTCCAACTTCTAAGGCAACCCTGCAGGGTGGGGATGATATTTTCCAGCAGAGTGGACTGTAAAATTTTCTTTTTTGCTACACAAGTATGAGGAATATATTGAGATGTCTCTGATCCATGCCCTAAGGAGCTTACTTTCTAGTTTAGTGTAGCTGCCCCAACAGGAAATGGTTATTGAGTACTAGTTATGTGTGAGATATGTGTTCATGCCTTTGTTTTTGGGGCTGCTGCAGCAACATACCACAGATTGGATGACTTGAAACAACAAAAAATACATTGCTGGATCATTATGGAGTTTAGATGTTTAGGTCAAGTTGCTGTCAGGTCTGGGTCCTTCTGGAAGTTTTAAGAAAGAATCCTTACCCTGCCCTCTCATAACTTCCAGTCACTGGTTGACCATCTTTCACTTTTCTTGGTTTATATTGTAGGTGCATCACTACAGTTCTACCTTCATGTTCACATGGTGTGTGTGTGCATGTGTGTGTATGTGTATGTACCCGTTTTTCCCCTTCTTATAAAGGCATCATTCATATATGATCAGGGGCCCACTCTACTTCATTGTGACCTCATCTTCACTAACGGCTTTATATCCAAATAAAGTCACATTGTGAGGAACCAGAGGTTAGGATGTCAACATCCTAGGAATTTTGGGAAGGGACACAGTTTGACTCATAACAAAGGGACTCAGAAGGTACTTAGAAACAGCATAATCACCTAGCTAACAAATAACCAGACAAGGATGGATATGCCAATGGCCAGACATGGACACTGGTTTCATAGAAAGGCAATTCTCCCCCAGGAATGAAAATGGGAAGACTTTGCTAAAGACCTGGGAGTTGACCTAGAAAGGAAAGAAAGGACTTACCTGAAAAAGGACATACGTGGGAAAGGAAGACCTAAATGATGCAATTCACAGGCCGCAAATTTAGCTGGAATAAGAGTCCAGGGATTGTGGACCTGACAGCAGGGTGGGTCACATTAAGGAGGGCTTTGCCTGACTGACCCTGAGTTTGAATTTAATCCAATAAACAAGGACATTTTTGCCTCAAGTCAGTAGAAACAACTTGGTATCTAGTATATATTTATTTTATAGCTCCTAGTCAGAGCAAACCATTTTCATTTTCATGCTTTCCAAAGTTCACAAAGCAAATTTTTAAACAGCTTCCCATGTCAGGTAATGACAAAAGGTGTTTGTTCAGGGCTGAGTTTGGTCTTTGGAAGAATAGTTCTCCTGTGTCAAAATAAAGGGTCAGATGGATCTGATTTATATCCACCTCCTGGGTGAGGAGTCCAGATGGTTTCCATTTGGTTCCAATTGGAAACAGCCAGACTATTTTTATGCCAGACTACTTTAGGTTCCTTTGTGGACAGGAGACTTTTGGTCAACAGCTTGGAAAGTTGAACTCTTAATACTGAGTCAAAACCCCCACTCAGGAGCCTGACACTGTGTGTGTGTGTGTGTGTGTGTGTGTGTGTGTGTGTGTCCAAGGTTTTACTCCTTTCCAAAGGCTTAATACAATCTGACAACTTCATATTTAGCAGCCACCTATAAATTGAGAGAAGACGCAAAGTGTTCCACTCCTGTGCCTGCAGCAGTTAGCCAACTATTTCTCTAAGTCAGTCCTCTCCACGCACCTCTGAATGTGAAGAACCATTGGAGTGGTCTCCACAGCACCAGAAAAGATTACTGAAACCGAGATCCCCGGGCCCTCACCCAGGGTCAGTAGTAGTTCTGACATCAGGCTAGAGAATTTGCATTTTTTATCAAGCTGGACCTGGACCATACCATGCTAATATGGACCATTCCACATTTTGAGACCTGCTGGTTGACTTTGCTCAACAAGAGAACCAAAGGGCAGAGTGAGTTTCCTAGCTACCTCTTCTCTGCTATAGGAACCGCAAAACAAACAGGGTTTGAAATAGCAGTTTTAGAGGCACTTAATACGCAGTAAATATTTTGCCTGGCTTCTTGGTTTTATTGCTGGAGTTCATCAAACCATTGAAATATTGGAATGAAAGCAAACAGGTGGAGAACCTCCACATGTTAGGTGCCTCCAACTCCTGCCCTGAAGATCAGGTGCCTGTCTCTGACAGCTGCAGGCTTTCCCGGGAAGCCACTCCAAAGGCCTAATACGAACTACACCCACCCAGAGCCACACGTTTTCTCTTTGGTTAATTGCCAAGATTCCTCAATTGATCCTGAATTCAGTATCTCTGACCAGCATATTGAACCAGCCATGAGGTCCTGTCAGTTCTCTCTCCTGAACAGGTCTAGACACCTATCTTTCCATCAGGACAGCCTTAGCTCTGCACTTTATCTTCATCTCTATGGATTGTTCTATGTCTTCAAGTCAGCCTCACCATCCCAGATGTTCCTCTCTCTCAGACATGCCTGAGATTCTTTTCAAAACTATTCTCTTCATGTCATGGCTTGCTGCAAAGCCATCCCAGCTCCCTGGTAGACCCCGAAAAAGTTTACTTTGGTCCCAGCATCTACACTCTTGGCCAACTGGGTCTTCGAGTGATGTCTGCAGCCCAAGACCACCCTGCACAGGCTGTCGCACCTTCTATACACTGATTTCTCCAGGCACTTTCACCCTCTGAACCTTTTCTCGTCGCCCACAACACTCTCCTTTCCATGGGATGAGTCTCATCTCATCCCTCTCAGAGACAGCTCGATTTCCTATGTGGACTGACAAGCAAAGATCAAGTGTAGATTTTCTTAGAACTGCAAGATCCCCCAGAGAGGTTTTTCATCTTCTCTTTCTCAGACTTCTGGAACCACCACAGTCATGGTTTTGCCTAACTACTACTCAAAAGTTAATCTGTGGATGCCAGGACCAGATATGACTTCTTTTCTTTTCTTTTTCTTTCTTTTTTTTTTTTTTGAGACTAGGTCTCGCTATGTTGCTCGGGGTAGTCCTAATCCTAATCCCGTGTACTCAAGCAATTCCCAGCCTCAGCCTCCCAGGTACCTGGGATTACAGGCACCTGCCACCATATCCAGCTGCTTTTTCGAGACCAGGTCTTACTGTGTTGCCCAGGGTAGTCTTGAACCTGTGAACTCAAGCAATCTTAGGCCTCTTGCCTCCAGGTGCTTGGACTACAGGCACACGCCACCATGCCCAGATAGGACTTATTTCTTGAGATTGATTTTAAGCCCTTGTTAAAAATAACTTCTTTCCATTAACAAGGAGTGTGTGTGGTTTTCTGTGTAGTTACTGGAGGTGTATAAACCAAAAGCTTAAATTCTGCTTGCTTGATTGCAGGACATAAGGAAGCAGAGTGTGATGAGTATTGGCTGGTTCACACACCTTGGATCCTGGAACTTGTCCATAAAGATTTTCATTGTTCAGCTCCCAATTGCAGGTCACAATCCCAAATAAAATAATTTCAGGATTATAGCTGGCAACTTCCTGATTTGGAACTGATTGAACTGTTTTGAAGATTACATCTTGACTTTTGAACTTGACCCTTGCATTCCTTAATGCTGCGAACATTCCTCGCCCTGTGCGAGCATATAAGCAACAATGCCTTATTTGGGGAAGTAAATTTGCCATTTGGGTGTCACTAGCACTGTAATAAGGTTTGAAGGATCCCAACTGTGTGAAGTGACCATTTTACGATTGAGTTTTGCTTCCTAAACTTGTCTGAGGTTTGTACTGGCCTTCCTGTCCCAAATCCTTGAGAAGTAAAATAACCCTGGAAGCTGTGGCATGGGGATTGGACTGGGATAGGCAGTAGACTCAGGCGACAGTATATCTCCGAGTCACTGCTGGGTCTTTTGGGAGCTCTTAGAGTCTTGAGATGATAACGGACTGAATAGAGCTCAGGGAAACCATGTTATTTGCAGGTTACTAATCCTAATGCTCTTATAGTGACATCAGTTTTGAACCACCTTCTGGCTCTTTGTGGATCTAATAGGCTGTGTGGCAAAGACCATGCCAGATATCACCCACTGAAGGCTGATCAGCCCGATCGAGGGCCCTGAGTCCTTGGATACTGGGAAACATGGGCTCAGAAGTGGGTCAGACCACCTCTGTGCTCTACTCAGTCTTTACATGCATCTCGAGACACAGCTTATGATCTCTATTTTGGCAAGAGGAAATTTGGGTTCAGAGAAGTTAAGCTTCTGGGAGTCAAACAGAAGCTTCAAACCCAGAGCTTCTGCGCTTTTCACTTATAACCCCGCCTCTGAGGCACAGCTAGCCTCACAGCGCTGCTGTGGAGTTGTCTGAAGCAGGGCTGTAGAAAATGGTGATTGTTGATGAGCTTGTTTTGTTTTAAAGTAAAGAAATGGAAGATTAGGTAAACATAGGTTGGAGTAAATACAGCTGGGGTGAATCAAGTATGACCAGGGGCTGAGGTTGTCCTCACTCTTTCTCTGAGGAATTTGTTTTCCCTCCAGAGAAAAAGCATTTGGTTCTGCTTGAACTTTGGTTTAAGGGCTGGACCAGACGATTCCCGTAGTAAACAACCCCAGCCTTCAAGCCTAACTAGGCACCATGACTCACTAGAAGCCTAAATCCTAAAGAGTGGTTTGGACTAGCATTTTCCAAAGTTTGTCATTTCCATGGGCAAATACATTATTGGTACCTCCCTCACCACTCACAGGAAGGAGATGTGGATTGTTTTCCCCAATGGGAGTGCAAGTTTTACCAAAAACTTCACAGGCTTGGAAGCTCCCTCCCTCTCCAGGGACACACATTTCTGCCACGCTGGCTAAGCTGGCGGTGTGACCAGCTAAGATGGTGTTTCTCTTTGGAAAGCTGAGCAACCACATAGGAATCTGGTCTTTGGCCTTTAGCCTTTGGCTTTGGCCCCATTATCCTCCTATTTCACTACAGCTGCTTTCTGGAATGCTAGGGGTGGGGGCAGGGCAAAAAGAAACAAGTGCAGTAGGCAATCAACAGCCAATCACTAATCATTCTGGATGATAAATTTAAATTTTTCAAAGATATGTGTACTTGTGAGGAGAGTCTAGAAATAAGAAAATCAAATTCTTGCATGTTCCTGAGTGATCTCATGGCATTATATAGTCACACTACCCCTGGAAAAATAATGAATAGTGAGATAAAATTTTCCACTATATGATTGCATCCTACACTCTATTGCTAATTCATTCATTCATTTATCCAAGAGTTATTAAAGATCTACTTTTATTAAACACCTACTATGTTCCAAATGCTGTTCCAATCTACTAGCGCTGTTGTATTATTCATAGCAACTGCCATTTGCTATCTTCCCACACCAGCAATGTACGGACAAATGAGATTTGGAAAAATTAGGTTTATCCCCAATGAAACTATCAGGATAGGCTAGTTTTCTCCCCTCTAACTATATTTTGAAAGAAAATAAATCCTGTCTATTTCATTCACAATCCAACAGGTTAGATTCATATACAAAGAAACCAGCTGAATATTTCTTTTAAGTATTTTTTTAAACTGGAAAGTTAGGAAGGCCCAAAACTCAATTTTTCTTTAAAAGGGCAGTTCTCTTTTATGACTTGAAAACTTACACTTAATCATTGATGCTTTTCTCACCCACTCCCCTTGCATACTTTTGTATCTGCTTAGAGAAAGCAAGGACTTTGTGACTTTGTATCTTTCATTTCCTGTTGAGTTCCTCATACCTAGAACAGTGCCTGGTACATAACAAGAGCTCAAAAATGTTTGTTGAATGCTGAAT
Source organism: Uropsilus gracilis (assembly GCA_004024945.1). Taxonomy (NCBI): domain Eukaryota; kingdom Metazoa; phylum Chordata; class Mammalia; order Eulipotyphla; family Talpidae; genus Uropsilus; species Uropsilus gracilis. The sequence continues at coordinate 13,198 of PVHY01016228.1, read as the reverse complement.
AGACTCAAGGTCAAAGGAGTCCTGTCTAGCCCTGGAACTAGTATCTCAAGTCAGCATGTTTAACAAAGTTAGTGTCATCATTAAATCAGCCTTTTCAACCTCCTACTTTACCTACCAAAGCAACATAAAAATCTGTTTTGTTTCACAAAATTTCTTCTTGCTTTTGAAACATATCTCATTTGACCCCCAAATGAAATAGTTGGCTAGTATGCAGAGGGTCACATTGCACACAAAGCATATTACTTCAGTAACTTGGAGGCTCTGGGACTGGACATCAAATCTCCCATCTCACACTAACTGTGTTGATGAGCTGGCATTATGTCCATGGCTATTTCTTTCTCCACTGCCCTACTGTTCTTTTAATTTTTTTCCTTTGACAAACCCCTAAACCTAATCAAAATCCTAATCCTAAACCTAGTGTAGATTAACTGTGCATGCTGCCATTCCACAGTACTGACACTGGACTTGAGAAAAGGTGGATAGACGGATGGGGTGAACCAGGCTCCAGTTCACTCCAGTCATAAAGTCCACAAAGGCAAGATGGTTCTTTCATCTTTGTATTTTTCCCTTTAAAGCTCAAAAAGGTGACAGGCTTCTTTAAAGGGCTGAATCCCTGTAAAAAATCTGTCACTTCTCTGGTATCATCAAGTAAGTCATTTATTTTTATGAAGAGTTTTCTAAAGACATTGATTTTTCTCTTTATGCAAAGTAAAGGCAACAAATGAAATCTTTTTTTAAAGTAATTTATTTATATATCAATTTCACATCATTGCAATCCCAGGGATTTACCTCCTGCCAACCCTCCCCTCCCATCTCCCCCCTTTTCCCTCCTGCCCATAGTTGTGTGCTTCAGTTTGGTGCTTAGCTTGTTTTGTCTTTTCCTCATGGCTTTTGTTTATTTTTTTCATTATATCCCATATATTAATGAAACCATTTGACTTCTGTCTTTCTCTTTTTGACTTGCTTCTGCTAGTATGATTCCTTCTAAGTACATCTATGTTGTCATAAAATCATCGAATTTGTCATCCTTAATTGATGAGTAATATTCCATTGTGTATATATACCACATTTTTTTCATCCAGTCATCTATTTTGGGGCACTTAGGTTGCTTCCATGTCCTTGCAATTATAAATTGTGCTGCGGTAAACATCCAAGCACAGGTGTCCCTTTGTACCCACATTGAGGTCTCTTTTGGGCAGATTCCCAAGAGAGCAATTCCTGGGTCAAATGGTATTCCATTTTCATTAACTTGAGGATCCTCCACACAGCTTTCTATAGAGATTGGACCAGTTTACATTCCCACCAGCAGTGTAAGAGTGTTCCTTTTTCTCCACATCCTCACCAGCACTTGTTGTTGCCTGTTCTTTGGATGTGGGCCATTCTTACTAGTGTAAGGTGGTATCTCATTGTGGCTTTGATTTGCATTTCCCTTATTGCTAGTGACATTGAGCAATTTTTCATGCGTCTGTTGGCCATTTGTATTTCCTCTTTGGAGAAGTGTCTTTTTAGTTCGTCTCCCCATTTTTTGATTGGGCTTTTTATTTTGCTTTTGTTTGGTTGTGTGAGTTCCTTGTGGATCTTTGTTATTAAACCCTTATCACTATTGTGGAGGGCAAAATTTTTTTCCCATTCAGTTGGGCTTCTTTTAGTTTTTTCTGTTGTTTCTTTTGCTGTACAGAAGCTTTTCAGTTTGATGGAGTCCCATCTGTTTATGCTTTCCTTCATTTTTTTGCCATCTGTAGATGCTTCCAGAAAGGAATTCCTGAATTGTAATTCCTGGAGGGTTTTACCCAAGTTTTCCTCTATGTATATTATGGTTTCAGGTCTGACCTCTAAGTCTTTTATCCATTTTGAGTTGATTTTTGTACATGGTGTGAGTGAGTTGTCTTGGTCCATTTTTTTGCATGTCTTAGTCCAATTTTCCCAGCACCATTTGTTGAAGAGACTATCTTTGTTCCAATGTAAGTTTTCCACTCCTTTGTCAAAGATTAGTTGACTATATATGTGTGGTTTTATTTCAGGGCACTCAATTCTGTTCCATTAGTCTGATTGTCTGTTTTTGTACCAGTACCAAGCTGAACAAATGAAATCTTAAATGAGATTTCCTTCATCAAGAGCAATGTTGGACGTGCTGTTTTAAAGAATAAAGGGCATACAGAGTACTTTTCAAAAGAACTTCAATTATATGTATTTCCTCAATCATGTTGCAAAACATGTCTGCTCACACAAGTTAGATAACTACAATCTGGATAATTAAAGTCAACTTAGTTGGTGATAAACAGGGAAAATATGTATAAAAATAACAAAATAATGTTCTTATAGGAATCAAGAAAAAAAATAAAGACTTGACCAAAGCTGGCCCTTGGTTGGTGAAATTGTATTTGGCAGATAATGGCATAGATGGAAAAGGAAACAAAGGAGAAACTGACTTACTGGAATTCACTAAAACTCTAACATGGTAAGTTGCAAAGTAAGAGATTTTATTTCTCAACCTCCTGAAATTGAGTGTTTTGGGTTAAATCATGGGAGCAATGATCTAATAGTGGCATATCAACAATGCCAAGTCAAGTTTTTCAGCTTTGAGGGAGGCAGAACCTGTACTGGCATCAGCACATGACCTTAAGAGAAAGATGACAAAAAGACACTTGATGGACAGTGTCTGTAAACTCCAGGAGTGGATTGGGAGACCTTAGTTCCAGACTTTCCTTTCCTAAAGTCAAGATATAAAGTAAAATGTAAATGACATGACCTAAGGGTGATCTTCTCCAGAGTGAATACTCTTTGGTGTTTGATTACCTTATTCCAACCACCTCCAGCAGAAAAACAGAACTATTCTCATAAGCTTCTAGAAAATGAAACATACTTATGGATCTTCAGTTCTTATTACTGAGGGTCCTGAGTATCTATGAAGGAGCTCAGTAGATAGATGGGAGTCAGTGACTTATCTAAGGGTCTGTTGGCATCCACAAAACCCATGGTGAAAGACCTCCCAACACTGCTATCACTCCGATGACATGTCTGGAATCTACTGAATATTAACTTGCTGTGGCTTATGCGTATGCCTTTAGCTTGGGGTAAGAGTCAGTGATACAGATTATATGGCACTAACCACCTGCTACGCACTGGTCCTACTCACCTACTCACTGGTCCTAGTAACATGTGGCATCTCCCCTCACCTTCATATTAGTTTAAAGATAACATATCACCCCTTTCATTTGTGATAAAAACTTCCCTAGCTCAGCTACTTGATTTTACCCCTAAATCCTGCCTTAGTGGTTTCTTTAAGTATAAGGTTGTAGCCAAATGACCCCAGTTCTCCCTCTAATGAACCAGACCTCTTTCTGGTTGGGAACCATCCAGCAGTGGGCTCTGGGACTGACAAACAATACAATTACTCAGAGTGAACTTTCATCAGATTGTGCTTTCTGCTCTCATCACAATAAACTTGAATTGGTTACAGAATTGACAGAGACTCAGTGTACAAAGGAAACCCTGAAGTCCTTTTTCAGAGATTAAGAATTTCAAGATGACAAGAGCAGAGGAATAAACCAAGTGAGCCCTCAGGGCCCTGTGCTCTGCATGTCAGTGACACCATAAACCTGCTGCACAATGGTGCTCGTGATAGCACCCCAAATCTGTATCACTGTCGGGAAGTCTTTCACCATTGGTTTTGTGGGTTCTTTTTAATTCTTCATATCTAATATTAACTGCTCAATATTTAGGTATTATTATTATTTACTAAATTAATTGTAATAATTAAATAATGATTAGAATAAAATAATTAAAATAATAATTAATTTAAATAAAACAAATAATTAAAATAATAGTTAATAGCTATTAGATAATTATTGAATATTGAGTGTCTTAATCTTTGTGTTCTCTTTTTTTATAGTGTAGTAATTAAGAGCCAATGGAGATTAAAACATATTTCCTCAGTATATTTGAATCATGCTTTATGATTATTTTCAAGCCACTGCCTAATCTCACACCTTTGTTCCACAATTGGCTAATAGTGTAATCTTAGGCATGTTAAATAACCCCTTTGTATTTCAGTTTCCTTATTTGTAAAATTGGGAACAACAATGTCTAAATGCAATCAGTGGTATCCTGTATATGAGGTGCTAAAAATGAATGCTCAGCTAGCACCTTTAAACAAATTAGGAAAAAAGCTCCTCTAAGCAGATGAGTCAGAGGAAGTTCCCCTTTCCGGGTCTGTGCCTCAGGGTGCAGGGTTTTGTGAGCTGAGCTTGACCAGATTTCAGGGCCACTTACACCATGGGGAGGCCCCTACTGTGGGATTAGCACCCCACAAACCCAGGCTGATGTGAGGCTGTGGTGAAATGGCTAACTCCATGGCATCTGGAATCAGATTTAGAGGCAGATGTGTCAACTCATAAAATTTGTTTTCAACAAAATTTGCCTTCTTTCTTTTCTGTGGACCCACTGACCCCCGCCCCTCACAGAATCCATCTTGTCTTGAAGAAATTGGGCACAGTCAGGCAGTTCAGGATGTCAAAGCCAGTCAGGCCCTGATCAGGCCAGTTCCTTGTGAGCAAGACTTTCAGGAGGCAAAGTGTCAGGACCACGCAACCTTGATCTTGAATTCCACTGCTGACTCTGAAGGAAGTGTGTTCAGGGAATAATCAAATAACTTTATATTCACTATTGATTCCATCCCAGTTACAGAAATTCCACCCCTTCAAGTTCACTAGTAAAGGCTCAAAGTAGGTCAATTCATTGATAACCACATGAGTAACAGAAGTCATGTGCTAAATAATTTCTAATACCGGGCACTAAGCAAATAGGTGTACAATGTATTAGCATCACTGGTATCACATTTTGGAACATGCTTTCATGTGAATTGGTTCATTCTGTTCTACCAACAACTTTATGAAATAGAACAGCCTCTTTTGGTCCTATTTTAGAGATGAGGAAAGTGAGACTCAAGAGAGCACATGACTGACAAGAGGGGTAAACTGAGCAGAAACTCAGGCCTCCCCCCCACACCCCCCCCCCGCCAATGTCATGTTCAATTCTTGAGGTTCCTGAGACCCAGGTGGCAGGCCATAAGGGAATTTTCAATGAAATTAGAAAAATAAGGATAGATAAAAAGTGTTTATTCTTCATAAAATCAGACTTCCTTGATTTTAAAAGCTATTCTTCATTGTGAGACTATGCCCTTTCTAATTTTATATTAAAAATATTTGCTCTTTTACAGTGATTATTTACTGGACAAACAAAGTTGACTTTTCATTCCCCCCATTATTTTATTATTACTATTACTATGTTTATTGTTGTCATTGTTATTTTACATTTTACCAGTGTAAAAATCTAAACGCCCACGAAGCCCAACATAATGCCACACTAAATCTTTTTAAGAAATAGATGGAAGATTTAAGGACAATAAAATGCTTATCTTACTAATTTATCTAGAAGAGAAATCCAAATTAGAAAGATAAAAATTGGAAAAAACTGGATTCAAGATCTCTCCAGTTTCAAACTGGGGTCTGTGCATCGTTTTTGGACGAAGTGGGGAGGTGGGGAGCAATAGAGAAGACTGAAACAGATCATGATTCAAAATAACTGAATTGAATAACAATGTTTGACAAATTGCCATTGGGTTTTGTCATTTTCTTTGGTCAGCCTGATCAAATACTCTGCCCACTTAAGGGAAATTGACCTTGGAAACAATGTCCTGGGAGATAAGGCTGCTGCTGACATACTGGAAGCTCTGAGATTCAGAAAGACAGGTAGAGTGTCTTCAGTTATGTGTCCCCCTCCCCTGTCCACAGTCACCTATTCCTAGCTGTTTTGCAGCCCCCATGCTCCATCTTTTTCATTATGTGATTGTCCTGAGCTATGTGATGACCAGGAGCACTGGCACTGGCTGGCCACCATCCTGTCAATTTCCCCAATGATTTGCACAAAGTTTAAGAATTTTTAAAATGTTATCTGCAGTCTTTGATCTTTGAAGATTCCCCCTAACCCCCAAACGCTTTCCTTTCTGTCTTCTCATCCTCACCTATTCTTTGAGAACTTTTCCTCTCATTCTCTATTTTCTTGCCCAGCCCAACCTGCAAAAGACTTCCCCAGCTATCACCTGGAAAAATTTTAATTAACAACCCTCACAATATGCTACTGTGGCCTTCTGGGTCATCAAAGGTGGTTAGATGCGGAGAAGATTAAGGTTATTTTATGATCACATACCCTTTGGAAGTAAGAGAATGACATAAGGAATGAGCTGTTACTGTTGACCCCCTCTGCATTTTCACCAATATGCATGACCAGAGTTAATGACAGTCACTTTCAGTGCTGATTGAGAGATAGGAAAACATCACTTTAAAAAAAAAATCAATGAAAAACATCAGACATTTTTGAAAATTCAAACTCAATGTTGATAAAAGTTCCACTATCTGATAGATGACATGGAGATAAATTAAGTAGTGCGCACATCTGGTCTCTATCAAGTCTTCGATAAAATGGTTTGGAAACACAGCACACTTGCACATTGCATTTTAAAAAATGCCAGCAGTTTTCAAGAGGAGAATTATATTACTGTCCACCCCATTGTCATTTTTAAGCTAAAACTACTGCATTGCCATTTCCTAATCGTCTTTCAGATGATTTCAAGATTTTTAATTATCTCTATATTGTCATGAAGCAGAAAGTCTGCTTCTTAGTCCACTGGTGTGTACTTCAAATTCAACAGAATTATTCTGTTAAAATTAATTCAAATTTAACTTTAATTTAAACTCAATAAACTGAAAGCAGGTTAATGATTTCATTTGGCTTTTCTTGGCACTGATGAACTTCTCCATTACTCACTGTGGCAGAAGACATTAGGGGCTGCAGGCTCTCCTCTGACAGTTGCATAGTGAGTGCTGATGATGGTCTCAGATGACTTATGGGAAATGCGTATCACTGGGTATATATCTGAAACTGCAGAACATCAGGCTGCTTAGTAGCAAATGGTTCAATTTGCATATACAGGAAGATAATTATGAAATAACCTACCAGAATATAGATACTCGTTTAAAAAGCATTAAAAAGTAATTTATAGTTCAAGAAATAGGTTTTTCCCAAATATGGTAGTATGTGAGTATATCTAATGCATCCTTAATTTGAACCAAAATAATTATGGGGTGTTACTGATGGAACACTTCAATCAGATTGCTAGTTTGAAAACCAAGAAAGCCTTCCTAAACAGGGTTAACTGGTTGGATTCTACAGGGAAAATCTCTTGTTAGTTAGCACTAATGGCATCATTTTAAACATTCAAAGCAATTAGTAATATCACTGATTATAGAAGTAATGTTCTTCTTTTGATTGCTTCTGTGTTCTTATCATTTGCAAGCTAATAAGCTAATTTTGAATTCTAATTCTACTCCTTTCACGAAATCCAAATTAACTGCCTCCGGTCATTTATTTGCCTGCCAAGGAGTTCTTAATGACCTGCCTTTAATGATAGAACCCATGGTGAAAGTTTCCTCAGAAACATAGCAACCTCCTTTCTTAAACAAAAACAGTTAACAAAGAGACAAAATGCTAGCCATATCTCACAGGACATTCATTCACTCATTTATTTATTTCAACATACAGTTATTATTTCAACATACATTTATTCCATACCTATAAATATATACTACAGTATATCAGAAGGGATTCCTCTTCAAGAGGGAAAAAGGCAACACAAGGAGCCAGATTACATGTGTGCAGGGCAAAGGTTGCAATGTTAAGATTGTCACAGAAAAGACATTTGGGTAAAGACTAGAAGAGCGAGCTGTGTAGGTATCTGGGGAAGAACATTCCAGGGAGAGAGACTAGCAAGTGAAAAGATCTTAAGACTGAAACCTACCCAGTCCTCATGCCAGTGTACAGGCCAATGTGGTTGAAATGGAATGAGAGTCATAGGACAAAAATTCCTACACATAAGCAAGGAGAGCAGGGGAACTTCTAGACCACTGTGTGTGTGAAGACTTTCACTTTTAAGTTCATTGAGATGAAAGGCTTTTGAGAATTGTGAACAGAGAAGTAACCTGACCTGACCTGCATTTTAAAAGAATCACTCCAGCTCTGTAATGAAAACAGATAGGAGAGAAGGTGAGGACAGATATCAGGGAACCCCTTAGGGAGTTTTCACCAGAAAAAAATAAGCACAGTCTTTCAGCAAACCCAAGATATCCAGCAATGTGGATAGTGGGAGTGAGGTGAGAAATTGGAAAGAGAACATCTAAGGCAAATTCAACACAGTGAACAGTGAGGGCTCAGCTTTTACCATCACCCAAGCCTATCTTGTCTTTCCCATTTCCAGAAGTCTGATCACCATGTAGGATACTATATGTATATATATATATATATATTTTATAAACTGAAGAGCCCCAAAGAAAGCAACTCCAGATGCTGACAGCTTCACCATCACCACCGACATTCAGAAACTAGCAGGCAAACAAGGCCTATACTTGCACAAGAGAGTTCCGTGGTCTTTTGGATGCCTCACATTTTCCTGGGAACAGAAAACAGAGAATCTGTAGACGCTGAAGCACATCTCTACCATAAGATGCAGAGATAATGCAGAAAAATTTTAAAAGAAAGCATAACACCCTCAATGAAAAGGGATAATACATCTGTAAAATAGGAACATGAGGCTGTAAAGAAAGCATAAATTAGAAAATAAGAACCAGTTCTTGGAAAGTAAAAATGAGAGCCAAAATAAAAATTTCAAAACAGTTGTTGAAAGATAAAGTTAACAAAATCATCTGGAAGTAGAACAAAAGCTAGGGAGATGGAATTTTGGTGAGGAAATGTAAGAAAGAACTAGTATATGAATACCAGTGTCAAGCTCACAGTTGCAGAAAAAAAAAAAAAGAAAACACAAAAACAAACAAACAAAAACAGAAAAGCAGAGAGAAGAAATAACCAAAAAGTAAATCAAAAACTTTCCCAAAAACAAAGGATATAGATCTGTACCTTGAAAGAGTCCATTCATTGCCCAGCATAGTAAGTGATAAAAGGCATATCATAATGGGAATTAACACTGGGAATAAAGGGGAAATTAACAACTTATTAGGAAGAAAAGACATGATGTGGACTGGGAATCACAGTGACATCACTCCTTAACTGGAAGCTAGAAGCCATGGAGCATTGGCATGACATAGCTAGGAAAGCCCTAGATGAAAGTTTTTTTTTGTTTTTTTTTTTGTTTTTTTTTTTTGAGACTAGGTCTTGCTATTTTTGCCTGTGGAACCGCAGGCTCTCGTTGCCCAGGGTACTACAGACTCAAGCAATCCCCAGCCTCAGCTTCCCAGGTAGCTGGGATGACAGGCGTGCACCACCACGCCCAGCTATTTTTTTTGGAACTAGGTCTCGCTACGGGCCCCAGGCAGGACTCGAACCGCGATCCCTAAGCCCCGGCCGCTTCATAGGCTGAAGCTTACAAGCACGAGCCACCGTGCCCGGCCAGCCCTAGATGAAAGTGAACAAAGATATGGGGACAGATTTGGGGGATTTGCTCACAGTCTGTGGGTTCTCATCAGTGCATTAACAGTTGCAAGATACAACTCAGTCCCAGGGTGCAGTAATAACAAGGTTTACTTACAAAGGGGAAATGGAGAAGGTAAAAGCACCTAAGGCCACAAGTGGCCAACTCTCCTATCCTATATAATGTTTGCAGTGTGTAATAGCTCCAGCCACAAGCTGCTAATGCAAGATGGCACTGTCCCTCTGGTGAGAGCTTAGGATTGGTGGCACACTGGTAAGTGGTAGCCCAGGATAGCCAAGTAATCTGCGGCAACTGGGGCAGTGAGCATCTCTCCTGAAGCTGAGGTCTGTCTCCTGAACCTGAAGTCTCTTCATGATGTCAAAGTCAAATCTCCTGTAGTCCCAGTTCTCCTTCTGAAACTTCTTCCCCAACAGGCTAAGTCTCTCCAAATCCTTTTCGTCTGTGAAGCTCAGCACCCAGTCTCCCTGAAACTTCAGCTTATATCCCCTTGCAGGATACCAGCTTTTCTAGCCTCTTGGGTCCACTTTCCAAGCCAGCCATTTCTAAGACTTGATTGGTGCCAGTGCAAGCTTGAATGTAATGGGTGTTGGTGGGGGCTCTAACCTGATCCGTTTCCCAAACCAAGTCTGGGTTCAAAGCCAAAATCCAAGTAGTGCCTCCAACCTGCCCTGCATTCTCATGCTGTGGAGTTGGGCAGGAAACTGCTGTATCTGGATGGTGCTAGTCAGATTTAAACCTGATCTGTGTGTCTCCAAAACTGTCAGTTTTTCTCTTTTTTTCTAAAACCCAAACCTGGCTGTGCCAGGTCAGCTATCAAACCCAGCCACCACAATGTAGTCCAGGTTGCTGCTGCTCAGCCTGGGGCCCTCATACTTTTGAAGAACCAGGAACCTTGAGGTCTATCTACTCTTTCTGATACACTGAGGATAGAGTCAGTGTATGGTATCAGAGTTAGCTAATGATGAATGGAATTTGATTTCCAGATGATTAATCTGGAAACACAGTACAAGCTGAATTGGGGATGGGGAAGTCTAGTACTAGAAGACCAAGTAAAAGGTCATTGCAGTCATGCAGGTAAAAGATAAGAGTGGGAATGGAAAGGAAAGACTAGTGTAAGAAATCACTACAGAAATAATCACTCAGATGAAGTGTTATGATCACTCAGATGAAGAGGATACAGGGAAAGGGTATTGAGTAAGAAGAAATTTGTCCAGATAATAATTGGAAGCCTAAGATCCAGTCTATGAAATGCCATTGTGAGACATCCATCCCGTTTACTTTTATGTTCTTCTTCCTCTCAGGTAAACTGCCAGTCTTAAAAATTATCATTACTCCTCAGATCTCTTCAAACACCTTCAGATCTATTTGGAAACAAAGCAAGAACTCTAGTGTCACCCATAAAAAGAAGAAGAAGGTAGGGCCCTGCATATCTGTGTTGGTGAATAGCAGGAAATAGAAGAACTAAGCATTAAGCTGGCATAGAGGGTGCCCTTAGCAGCAGATTTTGCTCGTGATAAAATCACAGGCATTTTGGTTCAAGATAACATTGCCTTAAACCATTATTCTGTTGTGATGGATGATGATTGTACCGAAGGATAAGTAGTAAGACAACAACACAGCTCCCTCAAAGATTAGTGGTAACAAACACTGCCTCCCATTTTCAACGTCCTACCTTCACCCAAATCCTGGATACTGTTAACCTAATTGTGAATCTGAAATGGTGAGTTTACCTAAACTCTCTGAACTGTGTGCCTGCTCTAGAGGGTAATGACTTATGTAGGTTAACTATTGTACAGAGTTGAGCTACCCTTTTCCTTTTTTCCTTTGTTAATTTATAACTTCTTATTCATTATTTCTCAGGCTACACACTGAATTTGGATACCATATTTCTGTATGGATGCCATCTGTATCTGTGGTCAACCAGACATGCCAGAAAGATATGATTATTCTGTTACCAAACCTTCTTTAAGTTCTAAAATTTTATAAGACTATTTTGGAAAATTCAAAATAGTGCTAATTTTATCACCCTTATTTTAAAAAATGTAGGCTTCATAAGACTGAAAACCTACCAGCAAGATTCGCCTGGTTCCAACAACACAGTCCCTCACCCAATAAAAGAACACTGCCACAGGAAAGGAAGGGATTAATGGATTTAACACAGTCTAGTAAACAACAAAGTACAAAGTACAGGTTCGAGAGAATGGAGGGAGCACCAGAGGGAGGAGGGAGGGGAGTTATCCCAAAAACCATCTACAGAGGTTGTGATTTAATAAATCAAAATAACTAAATAAACTAAAGAAAAAAAAAACAAAAAACAAAAAACAAAAACCAATTCTTCAGAAAGGAAATATGCTAGATAATATCTTACATTACAAAAATACTTTATATCTCAACAAATCCACTCCGAGGTATTTTCCCCAAAAGAAACAAAAGCCTAAATCATTTGAAAATAAATAAAAAATTAAAAATGTAGGCTTCATAAACAGGTCTTAGTACAAACAGATGGTGTTTTCTACAATTTTTCTTGTGCATGTTATTTAGAATGTGAAGGAAGTGATGATGTCTAAGAAAGAATCTTGATATATCTATGGTTGGGAACAGAAAAATTTTTAAGAATTACAACTACTTTTACTGGTTTCCAAGTGAAGAAAATTCTTGTTCTTCTCACACCTCCCCCTGAATGTCATGGAGAAAATGAAGAAATGTGGTTGGCCCATGTAGGGATGATATGCTGAATTAGTTAATTTTATATGTCATAACAATATGGTATGGGGATAAAAAGCATGGACTGGGAAATTAGATGAACCAGAATTCTCCATGGAAAACATGGTGCTTCACAGATATGTGACCTTAGACCAGTCAATTAACTTCACTGTGCCTCAGTATCTTCTTACCTGTCTTTTATAGAAGACACAGATAAGAATAACAACTATCTCGTTTCATGGATAACACCTATCTAGCTAGCATTTTAGAGCAATATCTGTTTTATAGTATGTACTCAAAAAATGTTAATAGCTTTTATTTTTTCTGTATCACTATTCATGTTAGAATTGAGTGAATTCAATAATTCTACTTAGGGCAGCTAAACAAAATAAAAAGAGAAAAAAAGATTTAAAATCTCTTCATTTCAAAGTAAAAAAAAAAGAAAACAGCCTCTCATTCATTCTATGCATAAATGTGCTGGCAAGTTGGTGGAACCAAGCTAACTGCGGTGATAAAAATATAGTCATTTAGGTTCATTCATAATGATTTTAGCAGGTAGTTATGAAGACAAGCTCCTTATACATTAAAAGTAGACAATAATAGAGCATAAGAGTTGAAATTTTATAAGTCATGAGGCGGGCTAAGGAAGTTTATACAATAGCAAAGACAGGCCGCATGGTGGCTCGCGCCTGTAAGCTTCAGCCTATGAAGCGGCCGGGGCTAGGGATCGCGGTTCGAGTCCCACCAGGGGCCCATAGTGAGACCTAGCTCACTAGGTCTCAAAAAATAGCTGGGCGTGGTGGCGTGTGCCTGTAATTCCTGTTACCTGGGAAGCTGAGGCTGAGGATTGCTGAGTCCATGGTACCCCGGGCAACAAGAGCCTGCAGTTTCACGGGCAAAAGTAGCGAGACCTAGTCTCAAAAAAAAAAAAATAAATAAAATAAAATAAATAAATAAATAAATACACACACACACACACACACACACACACACACA